>CAUPSL010001125.1:0-84755 GCA_963514005.1 Raja brachyura
GGATTCCATATGAAGAAAAGACTGGATAAACTTGGCTTGTACTCGCTGAATTTAGCAGGTTGAGGGGGGATCTTATAGAGACTTACAAAATTCTTAAGGGGTTGGACAGGCTAGATGTAGGAAGATTGTTCCCAATGTTGGGGAACTCCAGAACAGGGGGTCACAGTTTAAGGATAAGGGGGAAGTCTTTTAGGACCGAGATGAGAAGATCTTTTTTCACACAGAGTGGTGAATCTGTGGAATTCTCTGACAGCTGGAACAGATATTGCACCAACTCACTCAATTTTAAATAAATAATAATAGAGATCTATTAACATGGTTAAAACTTTATTTCTGACATACATGGTAAGATTTACATAAAGGAGGGAGAGAGAGGGGGAAGGGAGGGAGAGAGAGGGGGAAGGGGAGAGAGGAAGGGGAAGAGAGAGAGGGGGAAGGGAAGGAGAGAGAGGGGGGAAGGGAAGGAGAGAGAGGGGAAGGGAAGGAGAGAGGGAAGGGAAGCAGAGAGAGGGAAGGGAAGGAGAGAGAGGGAAGGGAAGGAGAGAGGGGGGAGGGAAGGAGAGAGGGGGTAGGGAAGGAGAGGGGAGGAAGGAAGGGAGAGAGAGGGAGAGGGAGAAGGGAAGGAGAGGGAAGGGGAGGGGAGAGAGAGAGAGGAAGGAGGGAGAGAAAGAGGGAAGGAGGGAGAGAGAGAGGGAAGGAGGGAGAGAGAGAGGGAAGGAGGGAGAGAGGGGAGAGAGGGGGAGAGGAGCGATCGAGAGAAGGGGGAGAGAGAGAGATCGAGAGATGGGAAAGAGAGAGATCGAGAGAAGGGGAGAGACAGAGATCGAGAGGGGGGGGAGATAGAGAGAAGGGGAAAGAGAGAGAAGGGGAGAGGGAGGAGGAGGGAGGAGGGAGAGGGAGTAGGGAGAGAAGGGGGAGAAGGGGAGAGGGAGAAGGGAGAGAGGGGAGAGGGAGAACGGGGAGAGGGAGAACGAGGAAGAGGGAGAAGGGGGAGAGGGAGAAGGACAGGGAGAGTGGAACAAGGGCACGTTATAACGCGCACCCTTCCCATTCCGACCAAAGATATTATATAGAGCTCCTCTGGCATCTTTGATTTCCGACCGCCGCCGCCGAACCCCCCCGCCCCACCATTTGCACCCAAAGATTATAGAGCGGAGTTCTATAATCTTTGATTGCACCCTTCTTCACGACGGGCTTGTGATCTTTGCTTGTGAAGTCTCGACAATTCGAGGGACATAACCGGTAACAGCCGTCGCGTTCCCGCACTCGAATCCGAGCTGGAAAAATCTCGTGGTCACTGGGCCATATTTTGGAGACCCCTGCCTTACAAGAACAAAACCAAAAACGTTTCAGAAGTGTTAAAATTATTGACTTTATTACTGTGGTAAGTAAAGATCTATTCAAAATAATTCTAATAACTTTCTAATGTCCCGACCAAAGATTATAGAGGAGCCTAGATTTCCATGACCGTTGATGGGAGAACAGAAAATAACATTTCAGTTCAGAATAATAATATTTTTGTCACCTTTCTTTTTTTGGGGGGAACCTAAAGAAAGATTAACAGCCGCGCAGTAAGATGAGGATTTAGATGTAGACGCCATAGTCGACGCCATCTCTAGTCGCTAATATGGCGTCGACTATCACACATGTGATACTACGCTTTTTTCGCTGAGTGGCGCATCTTGCTCCTCTATAATCTTTGCTGTAAAGTGTTTCACTTCACTAATTTCGATTCCTATGAAGAAGATTGCCCAGCAAGCATTACTTTTATAAATAGCATTAACTTACAGTCGAACGCTACTAGAAAGTTGTGATGGGAGAGAGAAATAACTATGCTTTTTTTTGCACTTTTTTTGCACTGAGTAAATCAGCGGGACTGGCAGTCGTCTCGGGAAAGAAGGGATGGGTGATGTTTCTGGTCGAGACGCTTCTTCAGACCTCATCGTCCCCTCCCCTTTCTCTCTGAACCCCCCCCCCCCCCCCCAATCATAATACACATAGAAACATAGAAAATAGGTGCAGGAGTAGGCCATTCGGCCCTTCGAGCCTGCACCGCCATTCAATATGATCATCCAACTCAGTATCCTGTACCTGCCTTCTCTCCATACTCCCTGATCCCTTTAGCCACAAGGGCCACATCTAACTCCCTCTTAAATAGAGCCAATGAACTGGCCTCAACTACCCTCTGTGGCAGAGAATTCGAGAGACTCGCCACTCTCTGTGCGAAAAATGTTTTCCTCATCTCCGTCCTAAAGGAATTCCCCCTTATCCTTAAACTGTGACCCCTTGTTCTGGACCCCTCAGAAAATCGGGAACAATCTTCCTTCATCTAACCTGTCCAACCCCTTAAGAATTTTTGTAAGTTTCTATAAGATCCCCCTTCAATCTTCAAATTTTAGCGAGTACAAGCCAAGTCTATCCAGTCTTTTCTCTGTACCCCCTCTATGGCAAGAATGTCTTTCCTCAGATTTGGAGACCAAAACTGTACGCAATACTCCAGGTGTGGTCTCCCCAAAACCCTGTACAACTGCAGTAGAACCTCCTGCTCCTATACTCAAATCCTTTTGCTATGAATGCTAACATACCATTTGCTTGCTTCACTGCCTGCTGCACCTGCATGCCTACTTTCAATGACTGATGCACCATGACACCCAGGTCTCGTTGCATCTCCCCTTTTCCTAATCGGCCACCATTCAGATAATAGTCTACCCTCCTTATTTTTTGCCACCAAAGTGGATAACCTCACATTTATCCACATTATACTGCATCTGACATGCGTTTGCCACTCACCCAGCCTATCCAAGTCACCTTGCAGCCTCCTAGCATCCTCCTCACAGCTAACACTGCCGCCCAGCTTCGTGTCATGCGCAAACTTGGAGATGTTGCATTCAATTCCCTCGTCCAAATCATTAATATATATTGTAAATAGCTGGGTTCCCAGCACTGAGCCTTGCTGTACCCCACTAGTCACTGCCGGGCATTCTGAAAAGGACCCGTTTACGTCCTACTCTTTGCTTCCTGTCTGCTAGCCAGTTCTCTATCCACATCAATACTGAACCCCCAATACCATGTGCTTTAAGTTTGTATACTAATCTCTTGTGTGGGACCTTGTCGAAAGCCTTCTGAAAGCCCAGATATATCACATCCACTGGTTCTCCGTTATCCACTCTACTAGTTACATCCTTGAAAAATTCCATAAGGTTCGTCAGACATGATTTACCTTTCATAAATCCATGCTGACTTTGTCCAATGATTTCACCACTTTCCAAATGCGCTGCTATCCAATCTTTAATAACTGACTCTAGCAGTTTCCCACTACCGATGTTAGACTAACTGGTCTGTAATTCCCCGTTTTCTCTCTCCCTCCTTTTTTTAAAAGTGGGGTTACATTAGCTACCCTCCAATCCTCAGGAACTACTCCAGAATCTAAAGAGTTTTGAAAAATTATCACTAATGCATCCACTATTTCTGTGGCTACTTCCTTGAGTACTCTGGGATGCAGACTATCTGGCCCTGGGGATTTATCGGCCTTTAATCCATTCAATTTACCCAACATCACAAATTACCCAAATGTAGTTCCTCCCTACACATTTTTAACTTTAAGATTTATTTCATTGTAGACATCAAACGCAGGTTGGATGACCTCCTGCATTCAGTCCATGGATCAACCTGAACGTCTTGTTGCCAGTCACTGTCATTTTCAATCCCACTCCCACTCCGACTTATTGGTCCTCTATGAATCTGTAAAGGTAGGGAATACATAATACTTTTGTATAGGAAGGAACTGCAGATGCGGGTTTAAACCAAAGATAGACACAAAATGCTGGAGTAACTCAGCGGGACAGGCAGCATCTCTGAAGGAAGGTGACGTTTTCCTAAATTTCTTTAAAAACAAACATTTAGTGGCAGGTCCACTAAATGTTTCACTTAACATTGAGAACGATTTTGAATTATTATTTTTTTTTAAGTTGTCAGTGAGACTTTAGAGACGTGGGGACCTTGTTGAGAGGTTGGAGGTACACAAAAAGCTGGAGAAACTCAACGGGTGAGGCAGCATCTATGAGTTTCGGCTCGAGACCCTTGTTCAGACTGAAAAAGGTTTCTCCAGCTTTTTGGCTACCTTCGATTTTTCCAGCATCTGCAGTTCTTTCTTAAACACTTGAGTAGGACCCGGGTGAGCACATGGCTGGTCGGCCGGATCGGACACATTTGCGGGATGATGTGGTTTGACACCCCTGGTTTAGAGGGATATGGATGGGCCAAACACAGGCAGTGGGGATTGGTGTATAGTTTAGAGATAGATTAGAATCAGGCCCTTCAGCCCACCAAGTCCACACCAACCAGCGATCCCCACACACGAACACCATCCTACACACACTAGGGCTAATTTACATTTATACCAAGCCAGTTACACTACAAACCTGCACGTCTTTGGAGTGTGGGGGGGGGGGGGGGGCGGGAACCGGAGTACCCGGAGAAAACCCACGCGGGCCACAGGGCGAACTTGCAAACTCCGTACAGACAGCGCCCGCAGTCGGGATCAAACCTGTGTCTCCAGCGCTGTGAGGCAGCAACTCTACCGCTGCGCCACTGTGCTGCTCAGACCTTCAGTTCCAGTCCATGGCTTGCTGAAGCAGGTAACCCAAGTAGATAGAGCGGTAAAGGCAGCCTATGATACTGGACACATACATGGATAGGAAGGCTTCAGAGAGATGTGGGCAAAACACCAAAGATAGACACAAAAAGTGCTGGAGTAACTCAGCGGGGCAGGCAGCATCTCTGGATAGAAGGAATGGGTGACATTTCAGGTCGAGATGTCTAAAGAAGTGTCTCGACCGGAAACGTCACCCATTCCTTCTCTCTAGAGATGCTGCCTGTCCCGCTGAGTTGAAATGAAAATGAAATGCTACCATTATAGTTACCCCTGCTTTTTAAAGGTTTGGACACGCTGGAGGCAGGAAACACGTTCCCCATGTTCGGGGAGTCCAGAACCAGGGGCCACAGTTTAAAAATAAGAGGTAAACAATTTAGAACGGAGACTAGGAAACACTTTTTCACAGAGAGATGTGCGTCTGTGGAATTTCATTTCGGAGTCACGTGAGTGACTTCGTGAAGAGCCCGCAGGCGCGCATGCTCGACATATCGTCGTATCGCGTTGCTGCGACGGCTGGCGGTGGAGCGCGCTCCTTGCCAGCCCTTCATACGGGAGCCACGGAGGTAAGTATCCTACCTTAAGTTGGTGGTCCTTGTTGTCTTGATTGTTTTCTTGCAGCAAGGACATGGATGGGAGTTCCAAGGGCCGGAGGACGTCGGACGAGGTCGCCGGTCAGCAGTCCCGGAGCCTTTAATATCGGCGGTACCTGCAGCGCAGGCCGGGACACAGGCGGGAATGTCGGTAAGCCTTACGGGTCCGGATCTGCCAGCACACCACAGTTCGGAGGAGTTCGACGAGGAGGAGTTTGGTGTGCCGCCAGAGCAGGAGGATCCTGCCATGGCAGTCAGGTCGTCAGCAGGCTTGCTGGCGACTTCGAGCAGAGGGGTGCGTGCGGCTGCACGGCCCTTTTCACTCAGCCCTCCGAGTAGGGGAAGGGCAGGAGCCCAGAAGCCTAACCCTGTCGGGGCTAAGGCTTTGCCTGCCGCCGAGGAGCGGTCAGGTTCCAGGGCGGGACCCGAGGCGGCTGTGAGGTCCAGTCGACGCCCCCCAACTCTCGACGCCGGGACGGGTCGGTTGGGTCGGGTCTCGTCACGGTCGCCGAGTCCCCCATGGATGGGTGGGCGAGACCATGCGTCGGCGAGGTCCACGACGTGGGCAGCCGGCAAGCCCGCGCGGGCATCAGGTATCCATGCTACGGCTGGTGCCGACACCACGCCGCAAGTGCCCTTAGTGGCAGCGGCTTCTGCTCCCGCTAAACGGAGGCGGTTGAACACGCCCGCGCGGGAATCACGCAGTTTCGCTTCGGCGGCTGTTAGCGACAACTACCGGCACCGGGTGGGCCTCGATGAGGTGCGGGCCGATGATAGGGGCCCCGGCAATTTCTCAGAGCCGGGGGACTCCGACCACCCGAGTGTTCAGGGTGAAGGGCGTATTGACCGTATGGAGCGGCTGCTGGAGCTCCTGCTTCACGGTCAACAGCAGCAAGCGTCCAGCAGCGACAGGCACAGGGCTGTTTCACCAACTTCCACCATCAGCCTGGAGCAGCAGGATGAGGAGGTTTTGGTTGTTCCCATACCACCTCCGTCAGATTTACCAGCGGAGGAACTTCTCGATGTGGCCACTAAGTTCGCGGCCCCACACACGTCTGAGCTTCCCCTGAACTCGAAATTGGCAGCCACAGTGGACTTCCTCAACAACCATCAGCTCCAGGAAGAAGTTCTCATTCAGGCCATGAGCCGTCACAAGGCTCCATCCAACTGCAACTCCCTCAACGTGCCTGTGGTCACTACGCCGATATGGGGCAACATCAGTGCGGCTATCCGTCAACAGGAGCTGAAACCTCAGCGGATCCTGAAGCTCCTCACGGCCGGTATTACCGCCTTTGTGCGGTCGGTTGATGGGGATGAATTAAATTTGGATCAGGAGGCTGCTCTGGCTCTATTGTGCGCAACTCAACATGAGATCAATGGGTTCCGCAAAAGCAGCATCCGCCCGGCGCTCAACCCTAAGTTTGCAGGGTTGTGCAAACCACCGCCGCCGCCCCGTCAGCTCTTTGGAGAAGATCTCTCGAAGAGGGTCAAAGAGCTTGACGAACAAGCCAAAACGGTGGGACTCATGCGCTCTCACAGTGCCCCCACGCCGTCGGGCTTGAAAGCTCCGCTTGTTCGTTCACGAGGGTCTGCCAGCACCTCTACAAGGACCTACCCTCCAGCTCCACCCCGTTACCAACAGCCCCAGCAGCAGGGGGCTTTTTTAGGACAAGGTCGGCAGAAACCCTGGTGGAAGATGAGGACGCCGCGCCCTCAAGCCAACCCAGCACCTCCACGTCCACCCACACGTGTCAAGGACCGCCGGTAACCACGGAGGTGAGGCGGTCTGGTTCTCTCTTTTCTCTTTGTCTAACCTCACATGTTGGTGGGCGCCTTCGGTTCTTTTTGGGTGCATGGGGTGATATTACTGGTGACGAGTATGTGTTACAAAATATTCAGGGTCATAAAATTGAGTTTCTTAATGGGGACATTCCTCCATCCCAGCACAGGCCTGGTCGAACATTTACACTGTCTGCTGCAGAACAGGCAGCAGGCTATAAGGAAATTTTGAGGCTAGAACAGAAGGGAGTGATAGAGAAAACGGTTCATGAGCCAGTTGAATTTGTTTCTAATATATTCACTCGACCAAAGAAGGATGGAGGCTGTCGAGTCATTATTGACCTGACTCGTTTAAATACTTTTGTAACATATACTCATTTCAAAATGGACACTTTTGAAACAGCCAAATCATTGATTTCACATGGTTGCTTTATGGCATGCATTGATTTACAAGATGCGTACTATTTTGCCAAACGGGCTTACCAAAGCCCCTAGATTATTCACTAAATTTGTGAGACCAATTATGGCTTATTTACGACAACGACACCATATAGTAATGGCCTATTTAGATGATATCTTAATTGTCGGCCACACCCTGGAATTGGCTGAACAGGGAGTTGCAGCTGCTGTCAGTATATTTCAGCAGCTGGGGTTTATTGTCCATCCAGCAAAATCAAAGTTCTGCCCTTCCCAGGTAATACATTATCTGGGGTTTATGGTGGACTCTATTCGCATGAGGGTCACCATACCAACTAATAAGGTTGAGGAGGTCACCCAGGTGTGTCAAGGTTTAATCTGTGCTAGTATACCATCGATTCGACATACAGCTACAGTAATTGGCAAACTTGTAGCATTGTTTCCGGCAGCCCGATATGGGCCTTTGCATTATCAGAATTTGCAAAGAGCCAAGATCGCTGCGTTAAAACAGCACGCTGGTCATTATGATCGACCAATGCAGCTGCCGCCCGAAGCGAAGGATGAGTTACGATGGTGGGTGCGTCACATTAGTAACTCATTTAAGCCTATTATTGAGGCTAATCCGGTGGTATACTTGCAAACTGATGCAAGCTCTTATGGCTGGGGAGCTACGGGTCATTACTCTAGTTGCGGGGGCAGATGGGATACCCTTGAGGCTACTATGTTGTTGTCACAAGGGATAAACTATTTGGAGCTACTTGCAGCATTCCACGGACTTCGTGCTTATTGTTCCAAGGTTTTTGGAGCACATGTCCGTCTCCAAATAGACAACACCACAGCGGTGGCATATTTGAACCATATGGGCGGTACCAGGTCAGTTTCGTGTGATAAATTGGCTAACTCAATTTGGCTCTGGTGTGTTCAAAGAGACATTTGGATTTCAGCTACCTATTTGCCAGGTGAGCTTAATACTGTGGCGGACACCAGGTCACGCAAGTTTAATGACAATATTGAATGGATGTTGCATCCTGAAATTTTTGCCAAAGTCACAGCCAAATTTGGGAAACCGGATATTGACCTTTTTGCGTCACGGTTGAACCATCAGGTACCAACATACGTCTCGTGGGAACCAGATCCTGGGGCTATGGCGCTAGATGCATTCTCGCTGGACTGGGGGAAATGGTTTTTCTATGCATTCCCCCCGTTTTGCCTCATCAGTCGGGTATTACGAAAGATTCAGATGGATGCAACCAAGGGCATCCTTATTTCATTTCGGAGTCACGTGAGTGACTTCGTGAAGAACCCGCCAGCACGCATGCGCGACATATCGTCGCTCGCATTGCAGTCGACGGCTGGAGAGGAGCGCGGCTCGTCACCAGCCCTTCATAAGGGCCACTCAGGTAAGTACTAACAACCTTGAGTTGGTTGTTCTGTGTAAGTAATTGTGTTTTCTTCCACAGAGACATGGACAGCAGGAAAAATAAAGGCCGTAAAACTTCTACAAGGAGTTGTCGGCAACCCAACCCGGAGCCCCCCTCCACGGCAGGAGGACGGGCCGGGAAAAAGGCGCGCAAGCCGGGGAGCCCTGTATTCACAGGATCCGGTTTACCGACGCAGCTATGCCCTAGCGGGGTACCTGCAGAACAATCAGTCGGTACAGCGCCGGAGCAGGTGCATCCTGACTCCATCTCTCTCTCACCCACTGGGTCGTTTGCAGAGACAAGCAAAAGGGATTCGCGTGCTGATGCACGGCCCTTCTCCCTGAGCCCTCTTGAAGGAGGCAGGGATACAATTCCACTACCTAGCCCTTCGCGGGTTGAGGTCTCACCAGGAGCCACTAGGAAGTGGTCTGGTGAATCAGGCAGGCCCGAGTCCACTGGCAGACCAAGAAGGGCCAGTGTCGACTCACCACCCAGAGGGACCAGGAGGAGTCACAAGGGTGGAGCCTCGCCTAGGTCACCGCTTCCCCCGCTGGGGGCAGGTCGGGACCATACGCCGTCTGGGTCCAGATTTAGGACAGTCGGCAAGCCCGTGCGGACGTCGGGTCACCACGCTGCGGCGTCAGGTGCCGACCTCTCCCCACCCATGCCCTTCGAGGCAGCCGGGTCCAGCTCAGCGAAGAGGAGGCGCTCGAGCAGGTCCGCGCGGGAATCGCTCAGCTTCGCCGAGGCGGCTGGTAGCGACACATCATCACAGTACCGATATTACCTCGACGAGGTACGGACTGATGATCGGAGCCTCAGGAGTTCCTTCGGGCACGAGGCCTCTTACCTCCCACACCCGCCCGATGAAGGGCGCTTGGATCGTATGGAGAGGATATTGGAGCAAGCTCTACTCAATCAGAAACAGGACACACACAGCTCCAGGGGACTCATGGATATATCCCCGTCCCCATCTATGGACAACATAAGACCAGATGAGGAGGATATCCTGGTACATGCCCCAGCAGCACCTGAGGTCCCTCAGGAAGATCTGCTGGATGTGGCAGCCAAATTCGGGTTACCCGTATCATCAGGACAACCCCTCAACATCAAACTGGCCGCAACCATAGATTACCTTACCAACCATCAATTGCAGGAGGAGGTCCTTGCGAAGGCCATGGAGAGACACAAGGCTCCAGGGAACTGCAATTCACTCCACGTGCCGATTGTGAACATGCCAATCTGGGGTAATATCAGCCCGGGCATCAGAGCGCAGGAAGTGAAACTGCAGAGGATTTTAAAACTACTTACGTCTGGGATCACCGCTTTTGCAAAGTCGGTAGATGGGGTTGATCTAAGCACCGAACAGGAGGATGCTCTGCTCTGCAATACGCAGTACGAGATCAACGCTTTCCGGAAGAGCATTATCAAACCTTCCTTGAATCCCAAATTTGCGGGACTATGCAGAGCACCTCCTACCCCCCCACCTAGACAGCTGTTCGGGGAAGACCTCCCAAAGCAGGTCAAAGAGCTGGATGACCATGCGAAAACCATAGGTCTGATGAGACCACATTTTGTGGCCAGACCTTCGGCCAAGAAGACACCTTACTTCAGGCCACGAGGTCAGACCGACAGGCCAACAAGGACCTACGTTCCGGCACCTCCTCAATATCAACAGCCTCCTCAGCCCAGGCTTTTTTTAGGACTAGGCCCTCAGCGGCCAGCATGGAAGATGCGGATTCCGCACCAACCACGAAACCCAGCACCTCCACGTCCCACCAAAAATCCCAGGGACCGCCGATAACCATGAAGGTAAGGGGGTCTGGGTTCCATGCACTTGCATGTCTAACCTCACGAGTTGGGGGCAGATTACGGGGATTTAAGGAGGCTTGGGAAACCATCACTTCAGATGAGTTTATCTTGCAAAGTATTCAGGGTTATGAAATTGAGTTTATTCATGGCCAATTGCCTCCACCCCAGCATATGCCGAATCGCAAATTTGCACTTTCCAAAAAAGAATTGGCAGAAGGCTATGCTGAAATCTTGAGTTTACAAGACAAAGGTGTGATAGAACGAACCACACATGAACCAATTGAATTTGTGTCTAATATATTTACTAAAACTAAAAAAGACGGTGGATGCCGGGTCATTATAGATTTAACTCACTTGAATACCTTTGTAAAATACACCCATTTCAAAATGGACACATTTGAAACAGCCAAATCTTTGATTTCGGAGGGCTGCTTCATGGCATGCATTGATTTAAAAGATGCATACTATTCAGTATCCATTCGGAAACATCATAGGAAGTTCTTGAAGTTTACCTGGATGGATCAGCTTTGGCAATACAAAGCATTGCCCAATGGGCTTACTACAGCCCCCAGACTGTTCACCAAACTACTCAAGCCAGTATTATCTACACTGCGGAGACAAAATCATACGGTCATGGCCTATTTGGATGACATTCTGATAATTGGGCACACTCTGGAATCCGCAGAGTTGGCGGTTTCAGCCACAGTGGAAATTTTTCAACAAATGGGGTTTATAATCCATCCAGACAAATCAAAGTTCCTCCCCGCACAGATCATGGACTACTTGGGGTTCACGATAGACTCCAATCGCATGATCACCACCATCCCAACTAACAAAGTTGGTGATGTGTTTCAAGCATGCAAGAACCTGGTCTGCGCCAGTATACCGTCTATCAGATTAACTGCCAGGGTAATTGGCAAAATTGTAGCAGTATTTCCAGCTGCTCAATATGGACCTTTACACTATCAGAATTTACAAAGGTCAAAAATAACAGCATTAAAACTAAATGCTGGACATTATGATAGACCCATGCAGTTGCCGGTTAAGGCAAAACTTGAGTTACTATGGTGGATTGGCAATATCCATAACTCATTTAAACCCATCATTGTGCCTCGTCCAATGGTATACTTGCAAACAGATGCAAGCTCCCATGGCTGGGGAGCTACGGACAACAATAACAGTTGTGGAGGTAGATGGGATTCACTTGAAGCTACTTTGTTGTTAGCACAAGGGATAAACTATTTGGAGATGCTAGGAGCATTCCACGGACTAAGAGCCTATTGTTCAAACATGACTAACACTCATGTCCGTCTCCAAATAGACAATACCACTGCGGTGGCTTATCTGAATCATATGGGCGGTACCAGGTCAATTTCATGCAATGAATTGGCAAACACAATTTGGCTCTGGTGTATTCAACGGAATATTTGGATCTCAGCTACCTACTTGCCAGGTGAGCTCAATACAGTGGCGGACACCAGGTCACGGAAGTTCAATGACAACATCGAGTGGATGTTGAACCCCCAAATATTCACCAAAATTACAGCCAAATTTGGTAAACCGGATATTGACCTTTTTGCGTCACGGTTGAACCATCAGGTACCAACATACGTGTCATGGGAGCCAGATCCTGGGGCAATGGCGATGGACGCATTCTCGCTAGACTGGGGGAAATGGTTCTTCTATGCCTTTCCTCCATTCTGCCTCATCAGTCGGGTATTGCGGAAAATCCAGCTCGATGCTGCCAAGGGCATCCTCATTATACCCGACTGGCCTACGCAATCATGGTATCCGGTGGTCCTTGGAATGATAAGTCAACCATGGGTCCTCTTGGAGGGTTGCCCACAATTGGTGACGAACCCTGCCACAGGGGAACCACACCCCTGCCATAGTCATTTGAATCTATTGGCTTGCACGATCTGAACAGGCCACTACTTCAGTATGGTCTATCTTCAAGGACAATGGATACCATGGGAGCATCATGCAGGGAGTCCTCAAGACGGCAGTACTTATCGTACATCAGGAAATGGGAATCCTATTGTGGCCGCATGGACGTTGCATATGACTCCGTCTCCATCACAGATGTGCTGGAATTTCTTGCGGGGCTATATCATGATCAACATCTCAGCTATAGTGCCATCAATAGCGCCAGGAGTGCGCTCTCGTCCTACCTCAATATTGAGGTAGGATCCAATAAATTGGTCTCCAAACTTATGCGGGGGATATTTAATTCCAACCCGCCGAGGCCCCGTTACAACGTCACATGGGATATTGGCAAAGTGCTGACCCTGCTGAGAACATGGTCACCCATGATGGGGCTCGAATTGGACAAACTCACCCTGAAGGTGGTGATGTTGATGGCACTTACTTCAGCACAAAGGGTGCAAACGCTTCACAAGGCCAAGATCGACAGAATGATCTCTACCCCTGAACGGGTCACTTTCTTCATTGATGAATTGCTCAAGCAGCATAGACCTGGATTTACAGGGCTGCAGCTGGAGTTTCCAGCATACCCCGCTGATGCTAGGCTATGCATAGCCACCCATATCCGCCACTATATCAAAGTGACGAGGAAAATAAGGGGAATGGAGCAATACCTGTTCATCAGTCACAAAAAACCTCACCATAGAGTGACGGTGCAGACGATATCCCGATGGCTCAGGATCGTCTTGAACAAAGCAGGTATTGACACTGATGTTTTTAAATCCCATTCCACCAGGGCAGCATCAACATTGGCGGCAAAGGCCATGGAGGTGCCCATGGACCAGATACTTGCCACAGCGGGATGGGCCAGTGAAGCCACTTTTCAACGGTTTTACAATAAACCCGTCACCGTACCTGGAATGTTCGCAGGAGCCGTGCTGGATGCAGGCCGAGAACATACAGTTCCCCCTCAGTGAGGGGTCCTTTCTTGTTGTTATTAATAAATATTATTATTTTTTCAGAGAAACAGTGACGGAAATTGATTACTGCTGTCCACCTTTTCAGTAGCGTGTGTGATAGCATGGACGTTGTCCAGGGCGTGAAATCACAGAAGCTTTGAAGTCTTCACGAAGTCACTCACGTGACTCCGAAATGAAATAGTAAGATTAAACGAGAACTTACCAGTTTGAAGTTTGATCTTTATTTTATGAGGAGTTGCGATGAGGGATTTCGTGCCCTCCGCTCCCAACCCTCGATCATAAAGTCAACTGGTAACTAGAGTCTCTTTAATCTTACTATAACAAGTCATTTCTTGGCTTGGTTTTTTCTGTGATTCCACACCGCGGCTTTGAAGTATGCCGCGCATGCGTGCTGGCGGGTTCTTCACGAAATCCCTCATCGCAACTCCTCATAAAATAAAGATCAAACTTCAAACTGGTAAGTTCTCGTTTAATCTTACTATTATACCTGACTGGCCTACACAGCCGTGGTATCCGGTGGTCTTTGACATGCTCAGTGAGCCTTGGGTCCTTCTGAAGGGTTGCCCAGAATTGGTTACTCACCCTGTCTCAGGGGAGCCACATCCCTGCCATGGCTATTTAAATTTGTTGGCTTGCAGGTTTTGAACAGGCTGTTAGTCCAATGCGGCCTCTCAACTCGGACCATGGATACCATTGGGGCGTCGTGTCGAGAGTCAACAAGGCGAAGATACCGCTCACATATCAAGAAGTGGGAAGCCTACTGCAGCCGCTCTCGCATCACGTACGATGACGTGACTATAACCGACGTCCTGGAATTCCTCGCGGGGTTGCACCATGATGAACACTTAAGTTACAGTGCCATCAACAGCGCCAGGAGCGCGCTGTCATTCTACCTCAAGATTGAGGTGGGATCCAACAGGCTAGTGTCCAGACTCATGCGGGGTATATTCAATATGAATCCGCCTACACCACGCTACAATATCACCTGGGATGTCAGGGACGTATTAACCCTGCTCAGGACGTGGTCTCCCATGGAAGGGCTCCAGCTGGACAAACTCACCATGAAGCTGGTGATGTTACTAGCGCTGACTTCAGCACAGAGGGTACAGACACTGCATAAACTATGTGTCGACAGAATGATGTCTACCCCTACAGAAGTAGTCTTCTTCGTTGATGAGCTACTAAAGCAGCATAGACCTGGGTGCACAGGGCTGCAGCTGAAGTTCCCGGCATACCCCGCAGATGCTAGGCTGTGTTTAGCCTCACATATCCGTCACTATGTCAAGGTGACGGCATGCATCAGAGGAATGGAGAGATACCTGCTTGTCACTCATAAGAGACCTCATCATCGAGTGACAGTCCAGATGATATCCAGGTGGCTCCGGATCGTCTTGGGTAAGTCAGGTATCGACACTAATGTGTTCAAGTCTCATTCCACCAGGGCTGCATCGACGTCAGCGGCGAGGATTATGGAGGTGCCTATGGACCATATTCTCGCCACAGCAGGATGGGCTAATGAAGTTGTGTTTCAGCGATTTTATAACAAGCCTGTTGCTGCTCCTCTACAGTTCGCGGCAGCCGTGCTGAATGCAGGTCAAGAACGTGGAGGTGTCCCCGCATGAGGGGTTTTTGATTTGTTGTTAATAAATATGCTCTTGTTTTGCAGTATGAACTATTTGAGCAAGTTTGTTCCTCCCATCCATCCCTGCTAGTGGTGTGTCAGCATGGACGTGGTCCAGGGCGTGTAATCACAGAAGCTTTGAAGTCTTCACGAAGTCACTCACGTGACTACGAAATGAAATAGTAAGATTGAACGAGTACTTACCAGTTCGAAGGTTGATCGTTATTTCATGAGGAGTCGCGGTGAGGGATTTCGTGCCCTCCACGCCCAACCCTCAATCACCTTCAGCTGGTAATTTGAGTCTCTTTCATCTTACTATGCCAAGTCATTTCTGTTACTGGTTTCTGTGATTCCACACCGCTACTTTGAAGAATGTCGAGCATGCGCGCCGGCGGGCTCTTCACGAAATCCTTCACCGCGACTCCTCATGAAATAACGATCAACCTTCGAACTGGTAAGTTCTCGTTCAATCTTACTATTCTCTGCCTCAGCGGGAGGTGGGGACCGGTTTTCTGGATACTTTCAAGAGAGAGGTAGATAGGGCTCTTAACGATAGCGGAGTCAGGGGATATGGGGAGAAGGCAGGAACAGGGTACTGATTGTGGATGATCAGCCATGATCACATTGAATGGCGATGCTGGCTCGAAGGGCCGAATGGCCTACTCCTGCACCTGTTTTCTATTGTGTCACTCTTCGGTTTAAACCGGCATCTGTAGTTCCTTCCTACAGATGGGAAACACACCGGCAGGTGGGACTAGTGCAGATTGTCAACCTGGGCAAGCTGGGCGGAAGGGCCCGTTTTCATGCAGTGTGACACACAACAGCAGTATCCCAGCAGGGGTGATGTGTACAAAACCATGAGAGGAATAGATGGGGTAGACGCACAGAGTCTCTTGCCCAGGGTAGGAATATCTAGCACTAGAGGACATAGGATCAAGGTGATGAGGAAAATATTTAATAGGAATCTGAGGGGTGACTTTTTCACACACAGTGGGGTGGGTGTATAGAACAAGCTGCCAGAGGAGGTCGTTGAGTCTGGGGACTGTCCCAACGTTTAAGAAACAGTTAGACAGGTACATGAATAGGACAGGTTTGGAGGGATGTGTGCCAAGCACGGGCAGGTGGGACTAGTGTAGATGGGGCATGTTGGCCGGTGTGGGCAAGTTGGGCCGAGGGCCTGTTTCCACACTGTATAATTGTATGACCTTTCCATTACATACAATTAAACACAAGGACACCAATGTATTACATTTTCTTCACTTTAATGAGAAAAGTGCATAAAACTGGTTATTAAATTACATGGTGTATTTACAGCATTGGCAGATGCCTGTGAACGGGGTCTGGAGTCAGTCACCGTTTCTTCCTCTTGCCCCCGGTTACAGGCGCCTCTGGAGACTGCAGCCTTCTCCCTTTCCCCTGCGACTGGCCGTGGGAGACCTCGTCCCCGTCCCCGTCCCCGTCCAGCCGATATTTCCCCAGGTCCACGGCCTGCTGCAGGATCCCCGTCAAGGCAAACTCAACGCCCACCACCGGGATGTTGGCGTTGAGGGCAGCTTTGCACTTGGGGAGGTCGCTGGGGCACGAAATCACCAGCGTCTTCTCCTGGCCCATCCCAAATGGCAAAACACAGGGTTAGCATCACAACCACATTAACATCTAGACCGCCCCCCGCCCCCGGCACCAACCCTGGATAGAGTGGATGTGGAGAGGACGTTTCCACTAGATACACAAAATGCTGGAGTAACTCAGCGAGGTAGGCAGCATCTCTGGATAGAAGGAATGGATGACATTTCGGGTCCAGACCCTTGATGTTTCCACTAGTTTAGTTTAAAGATACAGAGCGGAAACAAGCCCTTTGGCCCACCGTGTCCATGCCGACCAGCGATGCCCACATTAACACCATCACAGACACACACACCATCTCACACACACTATGGACTAATTTACAGTATATATTTATACCAAGCCAATTAACCTGCAGGGTTTCAACCAGAAACATTGCCTATTTCCTTCGCTCCATAGATGCTGCCTCACCCGCTGAGTTTCTCCAGCATTTTTGTCAACCTACGACTTCCCAGCATCTGCAGTTCCTTCTTAAACATTTAACCAACAAACCAGTTCATCATTGGAGTGTGGGAGGGAACCAGAGGTCTCGGAGAAAACCCACGCAGGTCACAGGGAGAAGATACAAACAGCACCCGTGGTATGGATCGAACCCGGGTCTCTGGCACTGTGAGGCAGTAGCTCTACCGCTGTGCCACCGTAGGAGATTCTAGGACCAGAGGGCTTAGCTTCAGAATCAAAGGACGCTCCTTTAGGAAGTAGATGAGGAGGAATTTCTTTAGTGAGAGGGTGGTGAATCTGTGGAATTCATTGCCACAGAAGGCTGGGGAGGCCAAAAAAGTCAGTGGATATTTTTTAAGGCAGAGGTAGATAGATTATTGAGGAGTACAGGTGTCAAGGGGTTATGGGGAGAAGGCAGGAGAATGGGATTTGGAGGGGGAGATAGATCAGCCACGATTGAAGGGTGGAGTGGACTTGATGGGCCGAACGGCCTAATTCTGCTCCCATCACTGGTGAAGGACAGGGGCTTTACACAGTGAAGGATTGTCGGTGGGCGGGACCGGGAGAGAGGGAGCTGGAGACATCGGATGCGAGCAGCAAAGGCCAGTTGGGAGGGTGAACCAGGGAACTGCCTCCAGCACCTTCAAAGTCAGCTGCACAAAGACACAAAGGTGGGCCCCGGGCGAGGAGAGGGACCGCTCCTGTATATCGAGCGCCACGGGCTGTCCGGACTGGCGGTGCCCGCATGTGTAATTTCACCGTGCAGTTGCATATGTGACAAATAAAGCACTATGGACATAGCCGGCCTTAACCGTGGCGTTTACTTGGAGCAAGGGCCACGCAGCGACCATGGAGTCTCACCTTGTTGGCTCTGGGCATCTTGGGCAGCACCGTGGCCCCGCAGCACTGCAGGATAGTCGCCATCTGGCTGGGGTCTGGCTGCACGCTCGGTGTCACGTGGATCCGGTAATCCTGGCGGGATGAGGGAGACACTAATGAATGCCAGCTTGCGGAAAGAGGTCAGAAAAGCAGTTTCAACTGGAAAATACTAGCAGCGGGCTGGTTGAGATATCGGCCCTAGAGTCATGCAGCGTGAAAACAGGCCCTTCGGCCCAAATGGTCCATGCTGGCCGGGGCGGCACGGGTAGAGTTGCTGCATCACAGCACCAGGGACCCAGGTTCAAACCTGACCACGGGCGCTGTCTGCACTGAGTTTGTACCTGCGTGGGTTTTCTCCGGGTGCTCCAGTCTCCTCCCACACTCCAAAGATGTGCGGGATTGTAGGTTAATTGGCTTTGGTACATTTGTAAATTGTCCCCAGTGTGTGTTGGTCAGTGTTCATCTGCAGGGATCGCAGGTCGGCACGGACAGTGGGCTGAAGGGCCTGTTTCTGTGCTGTATCTCCAAGCTGCGATGCCCATCTACGCCAGTGCCATCTGCTTGCATTTGACTCATCCCTACCTTGCCATTGGGCAGCAGCGCCAGTGGCGCAGCGCCAGAGTTGCTGCCTTGCAGCGCCAGAGACCCGGGTTTGAACTAAACTACTGGTGCTGTCTGTATGGAGTTTGCATGTTCTCTCTGACCCTTCAGACCCCCTCTGTGATTCTTACTGCTGTCCGACCACGTTTGAAGCCAGACTATTATTCATTGGTTCTTTGTACCTTCTATATCTCTCGTTTCCCTCTCCCTTGATTCTCAGTCTGAAGAAGGGTCTCGACCCGCAACGTCACCTAGTCTCTCTCTCCAGAGATGCTGTTTGAGCAGCTTTTTGTGTCTATGTTCGGTGTAAACCAGCATCTGTAGTTCCTTCCTACAGCTATAACTCATGAACTCCCTGTAACTGGGAGGTAGCCGCCCAGAAGGCCCGGCCTACCCACTGTGGATAGAGGGCCCATGGGAACCCACCTGGAGGGCCGGCGAGCAGACCGGCTGCGGGAGGGAGTGCTTGGCCTCGGACGCGGGGAAGCGGGCCGCTGGAGGCCCTGTAACAGCCTGGGACTCGGCTGGACTGGGAGCCGCTCCAAGAGGCCGAGGACGTGGACTACAGCGGCGGAGGTCACCACGGCTACGCTTGGCCAGGCCGATCCTACAACGGACCTTCACGGTCTAATCAAGATCCCCGCACTTTCAACAACTGGGGCTTGTAAATGGCACCAAACCAGCGACTTTGTATCCTGTCTCAGTGTACTACTCATAGTGATACAGTGTAGAAACAGGCCCTTCGGCCCAACTTGCCCACACCGGCCAACATGCCCCAGCTACACTAGTCATAGAGTGATACAGTGTGGAAACAGGCCCTTTGGCCCAACTTGCCCACACCGGCCAACATGCCCCATCTACACTGGTCATAGAGTGATACAGTGTGGAAACAGGCCCTTCAGCCCAACTTGCCCACTCCGGCCAACATGTCCCAGCTACACTAGTCATAGAGTGATACAGTGTGGAAACAGGCCCTTCAGCCCAACTTGCCCACTCCGGCCAATATGTCCCAGCTACACTAGTCCCACCTGCCCGCGTTTGGTCCATATCCCTCCAAACCTGTCCTATCCATGTACCTGTCTGTTTCTTAAACGTTGGGATAGTCCCTGCCTCAACTACCTCCTCTGGCAGCTCGTTCCACACACCCACCACCCTCTGTGTGAAAAAGATACCCCTCAGATTCTTATTAAATCTTTTCCCCTGCACCTCAAACCCATGTCCTCAGGTCCTCGATTCCCCTACTCTGGGCAAGACTCTGTGCATCGATCCGATCTATTCCTCCCATGATTTTATACACCTCAATAGTACCATCGGGTGGCGGCGTCAGTGATGGCAGCCTCGCCAACGGCCTGTCTGTCTTTTCATCTTTTTAAATTATTTTTAGTGTGTTTTAAAATTTTGTGTTAATGTTCTCTGGTTTGTTTTATTTGGGGTGGGGAGGGGATCGGGGGAAACTTTATTTCAATCTCTTACCTTGCCGGATGTGCGATTGTTTTCCGGATCGTATCTCCGGTCGCTCTGCGACCCAACATCGTGGAACTGGAGGCCTTGCTCCAGACTGAATTTGAGCCCAACCGCGGGGACATGGACTTACCATCGGAGCTTTTGATCCCTTGCCTGGGATCGACGCTCCAACCGCGACCTGCGGATTTCACCATCGAGGAGCTCGTAGTCTCGGGTAGAGACCGATGTCGGGAAGCTCCAAAGTCACAGACGGTTCGACCAGCCCCGACCCGGGGTCCGATCGCCCGGCGCAGGGGAGCTGAGATTTCTCCCCAAAGCAGGAGCTTGATCACCCCGACGCGGAGGAACCAAACACCAGCTAGGGGAGACAAGATCGTCCCGTCAACAGAAGGCTCAAAGCCCCCGACAGCGCGAGGACAAAGAAGGGAAGAGATTGAACTTTTTTTCACTTTCCGTCACAGTGAGGAATGTGGAGGAGTCACTGTGGTGGATGTTTATGTTAAAATGTATTTTGTGTGGTTTGTTGCTTTTTATTGGTATGACTGTACGACAAATTCCTTGCATGTTGCAAAACATACTTGGCTAATAAAGCATGATTATGATTATTATGATTATGATATCACCCCTCATCTTCCTGCGCTCCAAGGAATAGAGTCCCAGCCTACTGCCGTACACCTGCACTGTACCTGAGATGCTTATCTAAAATGAATCGAAGACCTTGTGTACAGTACACGAAAAATGCTGGAGAAACTCAGCGGGTGCAGCAGCATCTATGGAGGGAAGGAAATAGGCAACGTTTCGGGCTGAAACCCTTCTTCATTGTTTAGTTTAGCTCAGAGATACCGCGCGGAACCAGGCCCTTCGGCCACCAAGTCCGCAACGACCAACGATCCCCGCACACTAACACACACTCAGAATGTGGAAGGGAACCAAAGATCTTTGAGAAAACCAATGAAGGTCACGTGGAGAACGTACAAACTCCGTGCAGACAGCGCCCGTAGTCAGGATCGACCCCGGGTCTCTGGTGCTGCAAGCGCTGTAAGGCAGTAACTCTACCGCTGCGCTACCTAGTGATACCTGTACTGAACTGTGTACGACCAATTAATTTCACTGCACCCCGGTAAAGTGCTGTAGCCACACTGAGCTGGCTCACCTGCAACAGCCTCTGCTCCTTGGCTTTGTGAATGGCGTTGCGCAGGCTGAAGTTGAACTTCTGCTCTTGCTCGCGGTCACCCAGCAAGAAGCTGCGGGGGGACAGGTAGTAGCGGTTCTTCCCGCTCTTCTCCGGGCCCAGCGGGGCGATCGGAAAAACAAGGGCCCAATGGCAAGTGAGAACACACAATAACACAAGCCCAGCAAACTAAACTAACCAAAGACGGCGGCACCCTGCAACTAAAGCAGCCGTGGACGCGGGCGGGGAGGACATTTCCACTGGTGGGAGAGTCGAGGACCAGAGGTCACAGCCTCAGATTTAAAGGGCGCTCTTTTAAAAAAGGAGGCAAGGATGAATTTCTTTAGTCAGAGGGTGGTGAATCTGCGGAACTCATTGCCACAGAAGGCTGTGGAGGCCTAGTCAGTGGATATTTTTAAGGCAGAGATACACAAATTCTTGATCAGTACAGGTGTCAGGAGTTATGGGGAGAAGACAGGAGAATGGGGTTAGGAGAGAGAGATAGATCAGGAGATGGGGGTTAGAAGAGAGAGAGATGATTGAATGGCAGAGTAGACTTGATGGGCCGAATGTGCGAATTCTGCTTCTATCACTTATGACCTTCGCCTCAGAATAAAAGGGCGTACATTTAGAAAGGAGATGAGGAGCAATTTCCTTAGTCAGAGGGTGGTGAATTTGTGGAATTAATTGCCGCAGATGGCCGTGGAGGCCATCATGGATATTTTTAAGGAGGAGATTGATAGATTCGCGATTGGTACAGGTGTCAGAGGCTGTGGGGCCAAGGCAGGAGAATGGGGTTGAGAGGGACCAGTCAGTAGAAAGACAACACATGATTACAAGCGAGTTATCCATAGTCTACAGATACGTGATAAAGGGAATAACATTTTGTGCAAAATTAAAGTCCAATCAAAGATGGTCCTAGGGTCTCCAAGGAGGTAGATAGTTGCTCTCTAGTTGTAGCTGGCATGATATTCACCTCCAGAAAAAAAGTAGGTGGTCCAGGAGGCTGCTTAGGCCCCCCAATGGGGTTTCAGGGGGCTCCTGCATTTTCAATAAATTGAAAGTGATTCTCAAGCATTCTGCTGGTAGTTTACATAACAGAGGCTTAGAATTTTTCTAACACATAACCAGTAAAATAACCCCCAAAAGATAAATATTTCATGAAATAAATGACTTCATACAGCTAAAAGAATCTTTACAAAAAATGTTCGCCTAGTACTGTGTAAAAATAGCACGGAAAAAAAAGTGAATTTAGCTGCAGCCATCTTCTGGTTCATTCGGTGAATGGCCGCAACCACATCCGGAGACTGTGTGTGATTGGTCGCCGAGTGATCGGCGCATTATATGATTGGATGCAACGCCCTTGGAGGCAGCGACTGATTGGACGGGAGGAGACCAATTTGTTGATTGGACAGGAATTTTAAGGGAAACTGGTCGGTGATTGGACGAAACCCCCTTGGAGACAGCGGTTGATTGGCCGCCAAATAATCGGGCACAAAAAATTGACAAATAGGAAAACAAATCAAAATCGGAATTCTGATTTAAATGGGAAGAATATCATGCCTATTGTGGTAGGATGATTCAGTTGCATGATAACAGCCGGGATGAAACTGTCCCTGAATCTGGAGGAGTGTGTTTTCACACTTCTGTACCTTTTGCCCAATGGGAGAGGGGAGAAGAGGGAGTGACCAGGGTGAGACTGGTCCTTGATTATGCTGCTGGCCTTGCCGAGGTGTAAATGGAGCCAATGGAAGGGGCAGAGGCACAGAAATCTGGAGTAACTCAGCTGGTCAGACCGCATCTCTGGAGAGAAGGAATGGGTGACGTTTCGTGTCAAGACCCTCCTTCAGACTGAAAGTCAGGGGAGAGGGAAACGAGAGATTATAATGGAAGGGAGGTTGGTCTGTGATGACAATAGACAATAGGTGCAGGAGTAGGCCATTCGGCCCTTCGAGCCAGCACCGCCAGTCAATGTGATCATGACTGATCATCCCCAATCAGTACCCCGTTCCTGCCTTCTCCCCCACATCCCCCTGACTCCGCCATCTCCAAGAGCCCCCATCCAGCTCTCTCCCGAAAGTATCCAGAGAACCGGCCTCCACCGCCCTCTGATGGTCTCGGCTCCGTCCACAATTGGGTGGATATTTTCCTGAACCGACACTTTGTGGGCCGTAGGGGCGTTTCAGCTGAGCTCAACAGACCCACCTGCTTCAGCCATTCTGACGTGACCACAGGGATGCCCCTGGCAACGGCACACATGAACTTGACGGTGCGGCGGATCCGGTTAGCCACCAGGTGCGTGCTGTCGTATACGCTCTCCACCACCTCGCCCCCGAGCTGCCGGATCACCTCCATCCCCTCTTCATCCACCAGCCCCGTGAACATGACCTGGGAGCGGAGGGGGGAGGAGAAGATTAACAGGGCAATTGGGGAAAGAGGAACAAGAGAAGTCTTAAGCTTTAGTTTCCAGAGACAGCGCGGAAACAGGCCCTTGATCACACCGACCAGCGATCCCCCGCACGCTCACGCTGCACACACTAGGGACAATTTACAATGTGTAAGAAAGAAATACAGATGCTGGTTTAAATCAAAATGGAGTAACTCAGCGGGACAGGCAGGATCTCTGGAAAGAAGGAACGGGTGATGTTTCTGGTCGAGAACATTCTTCAGACTGAAGAAGGGTCTTGACCCGAAACATCACCCATGCCATCTCTCCAGAGATGCTACCTCACCCGCTGAGTAACTCCAGCATTTTGTGTTTACGGACAATTTACAACTGTAGCAAGCCAATTCAATTGAAAACCTGTAAGTCTTTGGTGTGTGATAGGAAACCAGAGCTCCCGGAGAAAAGCCACGCAGGTCAACGCCTTCTATTAAAAGGGCGCTAGATGTGGCACTTGTGGCTAAAGGGATCAGGGGGTATGGAGAGAAGGCAGGTACGGGATACTGAGTTGGATGATCAGCCATGATCACATTGAATGGCGGTGCAGGCTCGAAGGGCCGAATGGCCTACTCCTGCACCTATTTTTCTATGTTTCTAAGAACGTGCAATCTCCGCACAGACGGGCACCCGTCGTCGGGATGGAACCCGAGTCTCGATTCTCCGCATGCAACTTGGGGGCCGCGGGTGTCAAGGGGTTCTGGGGAGATGGCAGGAGATTGGGGTTACGAGGGAGAGGTAGATCAGCTACGATCGAATGGCAGAGTAGGCCTGATGGGGCGAGCGGCCTGATTCATCCCACCTTGGGGGCCGTGGGACTCTCCGACAGGGTGGCCAATAACGAGGATGGGGACGTCTGGCACGTTTGCCGGCGGGTTTTCATCTGCGGCGGCGCGCTGGCATCTTTCTCGCTGTCGGGCTGACTTCCCGCCCCCGAGCTCCGCAACCGTCCAGCTGCCGTGTCCGTCTCTTGCGAGCTGGGCTGTGTGCACTCCTGCGGACAAGAGAGGCGATGGTTTCACGGGTCAGCGAGATGGCAGTCTGATGAAGGAACAGTACTAGCGTTTGAGGTACAAGCAGGGGGGGGGGGGAGAGAACCAAGGCTGCAGGGCACTCCATAATGGGCCCAAGGTCCCGTTTCCCTGCAGTGTGCCTCGATGCAGTGTTTAGTTTTGTTTTAGAGATACAGCGAGGAGACAGGCCCTTCGGCCCACCCGGTCCACGCCGACCAGACTTAAGAATGGAGCAGCTGGGCTTGTAAACTCTGGAGTTTAGAAGGATGAGAGGATGAGAGGACATCTCATTGAAACATATAAGATTGTTCAGGGCTTGGACACACTAGAGGCAGGAAACACGTTCCCGATGTTGGAGGAGTCCAGAACCAGGGGTCGCAGTTTGAGAATAAGGAGCAGGCCATTTAGAACGGAGACGAGGAAACACTTTTTCTCACAGAGAGTGGTGAGTCTGTGGAATTCTCTGCCTCAGAGGGCGGTGGAGGCAGGTTCTCTGGATGCTTTCAAGCGAGAGCTAGATAGCGGAGTCAGGGGATATGGGGAGAAGGCAGGAACGGGGCACTGATTGGGGATGATCAGCCATGATCACATTGAATGGCGGCGCTGGCTCGAAGGGTCAAATGACCAACTCCTGCACCTATTGTCTATTGACCAGCGATCCCTGCACATTCCATCATGGAGTGAGTGAGGAGGCGAGGAGGAACTTCTTTAGTCAGGGGGTGGTGAATCCGTGGAACTCATCGTCACAGAGGGCTGTGGAGGCCAAGTCAGTGGGAATTTTAAAGGCAGAGATAGACAAATTGCTGATTAGAACGGGTGTCAAGGGTTATGGGGGGGGAAGGCAGGAGAATGGGGTTAGGAGGAAGAGAGATAGATCGGCAATGATTGAATGGCAGAGTAGACTTGATGGGCCGAATGGCCTAACTCTGCCACTATCACATGACGTCAGCCTCGGAATAAAGGGGTTTACATTTAGAAAAGAGATGAGGAGGAACTTCTTGTCAGAGGGTGGTGAATTTGAGGAATTCATTGCCACAGGCGGCTGTGGAGACCATCAATGGATTTTTGTAAGGCGGAGATTGTTAGATTCTCGGTTGGTACACGTGTCAGAGGCTTAAAGATTAGGAGGCAGACACGAACCGCGATTGAATGGCGGAGTGGATTCGATGGGCTGAATGGCCTAATCCCACTCCTATAACTTGTGAAATTAGCTGCCTTCTGCTCTTGCCGTCTGCACGCCAGAGACCGTTGAACCCATCTATCCCCCTCCTAACCCCCCCACCCCTCCTCAGTCTGGCCTCCAGCATTTTGGGGGGAGGGGGTGTGCGGGCCACAAACAGCACACCGCGCGCATCACTGACCTGCTTCCTCCTGCTCCGGCCCCTGGCCCGTTGCTGCGAAGGGCTGGGGGTTTCTGGCGGTACCTCGGCCTCACCCTGTGGGGAAGCCGCAGTCCTGCGCTTGGCTTTACCCCTGGCAGCAAGCTGGGGGCTCTCCTCCAGAAGGCGAGGGTGGTCGCTGGCGGTGGGCTGAGGGGAGGTCTGCTGCCTGCAGTTGCCTCTCCGGGGCCGGGCGGGCGTCTGCGCCGTTGTGGTCTCGCTCCGCTGGGGAGAAGGTAGGAGAACGGGGTTACGAGGGGGAGACAGATCGGCCATGATTGAATGGCGGAGTAGGCCTGATGGGGCGAGCGGGTTGATTCCACCCACCTTGGGGGCCGCGGGGCTCTCCGACAGAGAGGCCAACGACGAGGAAGGGGACGGCTGGCACGTCCGCCGGCGGGTTTTCATCTGCGGCGGCGCGCTGGCATCTCCGGCATCGGGCAACTGTCCAGAGGGCATCTCAGTCTCTTGCAAACAGGGCTGCGTGCACTCCTGCGGGCAAGAGAGACAAGATGGTTTCACGGGGCAGCGAGATGAAGGAACGGTACTAGTGTTTGAGGTACAAGCGGGGGGGGGGGGGGGGGGGGTGTAGAACAAGGGAGGATCTGGTGCAGGATACCCCGTAACTTGGGCCGAAGGGCCAGTTTCCCTGCTGTGTTCCACTGATGCAGTGTTTAACTCCAGCATGGAGTGAGTGAGTGAGTGAGAAAGGAGGCGAGGAGGAATTTCTTTAGTCAGAGGCTGGTGAATCCATGGAACTCATTGCCATAGAGGGCTGTGGAGGCCGCGTCAGTGGGTATTTTAAAGACAAATTCCTGATTAGAACGGGTGTCAAGGGTTACGGGGAGAAGGCAGGAAAATGGCATTAGGAGGCAGACACCAACCTCGATTGAATGGCAGAGTGGATTCGATGGGCTGAATGGCCTAATTCCACTCCCATAACTTGCAAACTTGTGAAATTAGCTGCCTTCCGTCCTTGCCGTCTGCATGCCAGAGGCCTTTCCACCCATCTATCCCCCTCCTAACCTGTTTCTCTAAAACTAAAACAGATAATGGCACGGTGCCATAAACAGCACACGTCCACCGGGTGGCAGCCTCGCCAACGGTCTGTCTGTCCCTTGTTCTTTTTTTTTGTTATTTTTAGTGTGTTTTAATGTTTGTGTTGCTGTTCTCTGGCTTGTTTTATGTGGGGGAGGGGGTCGGGCGAAACGTTTTTTCAATCACTTACCTTGCCGGAGACGTGATTGTTTTCCGGATCGTATCTCCGGTCGGAGATCGTGGCCCCGATGCGGAGGGCCCGACCGCCGGCTAAGGGAGCCAAGATCGTCCCGTCAACGGAAGGCTCGAGGCCCCAAACCGCGGGAGAACAAAGAAGGGAAGAGATTGAACTATTTTTCGCCTTCCATCACAGTGAAGAATGTGGAGGAGTCACTGTGGTGGATATTTATGTTAAAATGTATTGTGTGTGTGTCTTGTTGCTTTTTATTGGTATGACTGTACGGCAAATCAAATTCCTCGTATGTTGCAAAACATACTTGGCTGATAAAGTATGATTATGATTACAATTATGATTTTGTCACTGACCTGCTTCCTCCTGCTTCGGCCCCTGGTCCGTTTCTGCGATGGGCTCTGGGTTTCGAGGGCCACCTCAGCCCCACCCGGTGATGTCTCCGACGGCTGCCTGGTCTCCCTCCGCTGCAGCCTCCCTCTGCCCCGTCTCCCCGCAGCCTGGCCTGGGCCCAGCGTCTCGGGCTCCCGCTTGTCAGCCTCGGCTACCAAGCCGGGCGGCGAGGCCTCGGCAGTGGCCGGAATCACCACGTCCCCGTGCTCTGGCGAGAGCGTGCCCCTCTCTCCGCCGTCTGCCGCCGCCGATGGTCCGGGTGAGGCTGGGGGCTCGGCCACGCTCCCTCCCTCAGTCCCGGGCAGGCTGTCGGGCGACGGCGGTGCCGGGGGACGATCGGCATTGCCCGCGCGCTCCTCCTCCTCCTCCTCCCCGTTAGCCCGGTGCTCAGCGCAGAACAACTGCGTCTCCTCATTTGCCCAACGCTCCTGGTCCTCGGGTCCAGACCCACCTTCCTCTCGGGGCTCCGACTCACCCCGGTGCGTTGGCAAAACTGTCTCGGCAGCCTCGCTCACCGGCGGCTCTGCCACACTCTCTGTCCCACTGGTCCGCACCACAGGGTCACCTGAGGAAGAACGTGACAGCGATCAGCCCAATCTGCTCCCTCCCACCCGCCCCCCCCCCCCCACCCCACCCCAGAGGGGCCTCTTCACCAGGCTTCCTGCACCTCTTTTAGCTGAAGGGGAAAAGATTCAAAGCGTAACCTTCGGCCCACCGGGTCCGCGCCGATCAGTGATCCCCGCACATTAACACGATCTACACCCTCTAGGGACAATTTTACATTTACCAAGCCAATTAACTTTGGATGTGTGGGAGGAAATCGAAGATCTCGGAGAAAGCACATGCAGTTCACGGAGAGAACGTACAAACTCCGTACAGGCAGCGCCCGTGGTCAGGATCGAACCCGGGTCGCTGGCGCTGCATTCGCTGTAAGGCAGCAACTCCACCGTAGCTGCGTTGTATCTCTAAACTAACCGGACACAAAAAGCTGGCGTAACTCAGCGGGTCAGGCAGCATCTCTAGGGAAAAGGAATAGGTCATTTTTCAGGTCTAGATCCTTCTTCAGACGGAGAGTCAGGGGAAAGGGGAACATGAGATATAGGCGGCACCTCAGACAAACGAATAGAAGATATGCAAAAAGCAATGATAATTGAGGAAAGATTGAGCCCAGAATGGTCCATTGATGCACAAACTAAACCAGTCAAAAGCATACAGTGCGCAGGAAGGAACTGCAGATGCTGCTTCAAACCGAAGATAGGCACAAAAAGATGGAGTAACTCAGCGGGTCAGACAGGAGAAAAAGGAATAGGTGACGTTTCGGGTCTGGACCCTTCTTCAGACAGAGTCGCGGGAGAGGGAAATAAGTGGTATAGAAGGTACATAGAACAAATGAATGAAGATAGCCTGACTTAAAACAAGGATTTGAGTATCGGAGCAGGGAGGTTCCACTGCAGTTGTACAGGGTTTTGGTGAGATCACACCTGGAGTATTGCGTACAGTTTTGGTCTCCAAATCTGAGGACATTCTTGCCATAGAGGTAGTACAAAGAAGGTTCACCAGACTTATTCCTGGGATGTCAGGACTTTCATATGAGGAAAAACTGGATAGACTCGGCTTGTACTCGCTAGAATTTAGAAGATTGAAGGGGGATCGTATAGAAACTTACAAAATTCTTAAGGGGTTGGACTGGCTAGATGCAGGAAGATTGTTCCCGATGTTGGGGAAGTCCAGAACAAGGGGTCACAGTTTAAGGATAAGGGGGAGTTTTAGTTTCCACAGTTTTAGGACCGAGATGAGAAAAACATTTTTCACACAGAGTGTTGAGTCTCTGGAATTCTCTGCCACAGAAGGTAGTTGAGGCCAGTTCATTGGCTATATTTAAGAGGGAGTTAGATGTGGCCCTTGTGGCTAAAGGGATCTGGGGGTATGGAGAGAAGGCAGGTACAGGATACTGAGTTGGATGATCAGCCATGATCATATTGAATGCCGGTGCAGGCTCGAAGGGCCAAATGGCCTACTCCTGCACCTATTTTCTATGTTTCTATGGTCAAAGAGCAGGAGGAATCAAAGAGGGACCCTTCTTCAGACGGAGAGACAGGGGAAAGGGACACGAGAGACATAGGTGGTAGAGATATAGAACAAATTAATGAGAGACATGCGAAAAAGTAACGATGATAAAGGGAACAGGCCATTGTTCACTGTGAGCTAGGTGAAAACGAGTTAAAGACAACGAGACTCAACAAGACGGCTTTTAAGCTAAAAACAAAGACTTTAGTTTAGTTTAGAGATGAAAATGGAGCAGGACTGGCCAAATGTTGTGCCTTCCACCACAGTGATGAATGCCGTGGTGGATGTTTGTGTTAAATTGTTATTGTGCTTGTGTGTGTTCTTTTTCATTGTCGAAGCTAGATGCAGGAAAAATGTTCCCAGTGTTGGGTGAGTCCAGAACCAGGGCCACAGTCTTAGAATAAAGGGAAGGTCATTTAAGACTGAGGTGAGAAAAAACTTTTTTACCCAGAGTCAAGGGATATGGGGAGAAGGCAGGCATGGGTTATTGATTGGGGACGATCAGCATGATCACAATGAATGGCGGTGCTGGCTCGAAGGGCCGAATGGCCTCCTCCTGCACCCATTTTCTATGTTTCTATGTACCGCTGCTGGCAAATTCATTTCACTTGCACTTTATGTGCAGGAGGAGGCCATTCGGCCCTTCAAGCCAGCACCGCCATTCATTGTGATCATGGCTGATCGGCCCCTATCAATAACCCGTGCCTGCCTTCTCCCCATAGCCCTTGACTTCACTAGACCCTAGAGCTCGATCTAACTCTCTCTTGTCCATCCAGTGACTTGGCCTCCACTGCCGTCTGTGGCAGGGAATTCCATAAATTCACAACTCTCTGGGTGAAAACGTTTTTTCTCACCTCAGTCTTAAATGACCTCCCCTTTATTCTAAGACTGTGGCCCCTAGTTCTGGACTCGCCCAACATTGGGAACATTTTCCTGCATCTAGCTTGTCCAGTCCTTTTATAATTGTATGTTTCTTTTTTTTTGTTAAATATTTTTTATTAGAAGTACATATCAAGATAAGAATATACATGTCATATACATTCTTATTATTATTAATATTAACAATTGTATATGTTTCTATAAGATCCCCCCTCATCCTTCTAAACTCCAGTGAATACAAGCCTAGTCTTTTCAATCTTTCCTCATATGACCGTCCCGCCATCCCAGGGATCAATCTCGTGAATCTACGCTGCACTGCCTCAATCACAAGGATGTCCTTCCTCAAATTAGGAGACCACAACTGTACACAATACTCCAGATGTGGTCTTACCAGAGCCCTACACAACTGCAGAAGAACCTGTCCTGAAATCCTCTTGTTATGAAGACCAACATTCCATTAGCTTTCTTCACTGCCTGCTGTACCAGCAGGCCAACTTTCATTGACTGGTGTACAAGGACACCCAGGTCTCACTGTACCTCCCCCTTACCTAACCTAACCCCATTGAGATAATAATCCGCCCCCTTGTTTTTGCCGCCAAAGTGGATAACCTGATATTTATCTATATTATACTGCATCTGCCACGCATCTGCCCACTCACTCAACCTGTCCAGGTCACCCTACAACCTCCTAACATCCTCTTCACAGTTCACACTGCTACCCAGCATTGTGTCATCCGCAAACTTGCTAGTGATGCTCCTAATTCCCTCTTCCAAATCATTAATATATACGGTAAATAGTTGCGGCCCCAACACCGAGCCTTGCGGCACTCCACTCGCCACTGCCTGCCATTCTGAAAAGGACCCGTTCACTCCTACTCTTTGCTTCCGGTCTGCCAACCAATTTTCTATCCATGTCAACACCCTACCCCCAATACGATGTGCTCTAATTTCAGTCACCAGTCTCCCGTGCGGGACCTTATAAAAGGCTTTCTGAAAGTCTAGATATACTACATCCACTGGCACCCCTTCATCCATTTTACTTGTCACATCCACAAAAAATTCCAGAAGATTAGTCAAACATGATTTCCCTTTCATAAATCCATGTTGACTTGGACTAATCATTTAATGCTATCCAAATGCCCCATTACCACCTCTTTAATAATTGACTCCAGCATCTTTCCCACCACCGAAATCAGGCTAACTGGTCTGTAATTCCCCGTTTTCTCTCTCACTCCTTTCTTGAAAAGTGGGATAACCTTAACTATCCTCCAATTCACAGGAACGTATTCTGAATCTATTGAACATTGGAAAATGATCACCAATGCGTCCACTATTTCTAAAGCCACCTCCCTGAGGACCCTGGGATGCAGACCATCAGGTCCAGGGGATTTATCATCCTTCAGTCCCATTAGCCTACCCAATACTATTTCTCGCCTAATGAAAATTTCTTTCAGTTCCTCTACCCCCTTAAATCCTCTGTCCTCCAGTACATCTGGGAGATTGTTTGTGTCTTCCTCAGTGAAGACAGATCCAAAGTATCTATTCAACTCTTCTGCCATTTTCTTGTTCCCCATAATAATTTCACCCGTGTCTGCCTTCAAGGGACCCACATTTGACTTTGCTACTCTTTTTCCCTTAACATATCTAAAGAAGCTTTTACTGTCCTTTATATTCCTGGCCAGCTTCCCTTCATACTTCATCTTTTCAGCCCGTATTGCCCGTTTTGTTTCCTTATGTTGTCCTAAGAAGGTTTCCCAATCCTCCGGCTTCCGGCTACTCTTTGCTGTGTTATACATCTTTTCTTTTAGTTTTATTCTATCCCTAACTTCTCTTGGCAACCTTGTCAGATTGATATTAATAGATACAATGTGGAAACAGGTCCTTCGACCCACCGAGACCATGCCGACCAGCAATGCACTACACACACTAGGAACAATTTGCATTTATACCAAGCCAATTTACCTACAAACCTGTACGTCTTTGGATTGTGCGAGGAAACCGAAGATCTCGGAGAAAGCCCACGTGATAACGGGGAGAAGGTACAAACTCCGTACAGACAGCACACGAAGTCTCCAACGTGGTAAGGCAGCAACTCTACCGCTGCGCTACCGTGCGTTCCGTACAGCATGAGGATTTACGCAACAGGCTGAAAGCACTTTTCAGCAGTGGGAACGCATTGAAATCTTACTTTGAGACGGCTCTTTGTTGACCAGCTTCCTCCTGCTCCGGCCCCATGTCCGTTGCTGCGATGGGCTGGGGGTTTCTGGGGGTACCTCGGCTGCACCCTGCGGGGATGCCACAGTCCTGTGCTTGGCTTTACCCCTGGCAGCAAGCTGGGGGCCCTCCTCTAGAGGGCGAGGATGGTCGCTGGCGGTGGGTTGAGGGGAGGTCTGCTGCCTGCAGTTGCCTCTCCTGAGCCTGGTGGGCGTCTGTGCCGGTGATGTCCCAGCCCGCTGTCTGGTCTCGCTCCTCTGCAGCCTCCCTCTGCCCCGTCTCCCCACAGCCCGGCCCGTGGCCGGCGTCTCGGGCCCGGGCTCCCGCGTGTCAGCCTCAGTTTCCAGGCCGGGCGGCGAGGCCTCGGCAGTGGCCGGATTCACCACGTCCCCGTGCTCTGGCGAGATCGTGCCCCTCTCTCCGCCGTCTGCTGCCGCCGATGATCCGGGTGAGGCTGGGGGCTCGGCCACGCTCCCTCCCTCAGTCCCGGGCGGGCTGTCGGGCGACGGCTGGTACCGGGCGACGATCGGCATTGCCCGCGCGCTCCTCCTCCTCCTCCTCCTCCTCCCCGTTAGCCCGCTGCTCAGTGCAGAACAACTGCGTCTCCTCATCGGCCCAACGCTCCTGGTCCTCGGGTCCAGGCCCACCTTCCTCTCGGGGCTCTGACCCACCCCGGTGCGGTGGCAAAACTGTCTCGGCAGCCTCGCTCACCGACGGCTCTGCCACACTCTCTGTCCCACTGGTCCGCACCACAGGGTCACCTGAGGAAGAACGTGACAGCAATCAGACCAATCTGCTCCCCCCCCCCCCCCCCCCCCCCCCCCCCCCCCCAAGGGGCCTCTTCACTCTTCAAGGGGTAAAGATTCAAAGGGTAACCTTTGGCCCACCGGGTCTGCGCCGATCAGTGATCCCCGCACATTAACATGATCTGCACCCTCTAGGGACAATTTTACATTTACCAAGCCAATTAACTTTGGAGTGTGGGAGGAAATCGAAGATCTCGGAGAAAACAAACGCAGATCACGGAGAGAACGTACAAACTCCGTACAGGCAGCGCCCGTGGTCAGGATCCAACCCGGGTCTCTGGCGCTGCATTGGCTGTAAGGCAGCAACTCTACCGCTGCGCCACTGTAATCACGTTGTATCTCTAAACTGAATGGACACAAAACGCTGGAGTAACTCAGCGGGCCAGGCAACATCTCTGGGAAAAAAGGAATAGGTGACGTTTCGGGTCAAGACCATTCTTCAGACGGAGAGTCAGGGGAAAGGGGAACAAGAGATATAGACGGCACCTCGGACAAACGAAGGAAGATATGCAAAAGGCAACGATAATCGAGGAAAGTAGGAGCCCAGAATGGTCCATTGATGCACAAACCAAACCTGTCAAAAGAATACAGCTGTGTAGGAAGGAACTGCAGATGCTGCTTCAAAACGAAGACAGACACTGGCAGATATGAAGAAAATGCTGAAGGAAACACAAACAGAAATGAAGAAAGATTATAAAGAAACTAAGGATGAAATGAAGGCCTTAAAAATGGATATTCGAAATATCAAAGATGAATTAACAAGAGAAGTTAAAGAAATGGTAAAAACCATGATGTCGGATTGGAAAACAGAAATTGAGGAGGACATACACAATCAACTGATCGAGGCAACTGATAAGATTGCTGGGATGGAGCGATTGATGGAAGAGATGATGGATGCGAAAATAGAGGCGAGGTTAAGCCCTATGTCAACTGTACTGGATCAACAAAATGATACGATTAAAGAATTAACTGATGCTGCTCTAACAACTGCGAGAGAGAATGAGAAGATAAACGAAGAGAACAAACGCCTCTCTGAATTATTACGTAAAATTAATGAGAAATGTATTGATTTGGAGGGGCGCCAAAGACGTAAGAATTTGCGCATAGTAGGTCTGTCTGAGGGACGCGAAGGAAACTATGACCCACGTAAATTCTTTGCAAAACTCCTAAAGGACATTTTGGATTTGGATGAAGAACCCCTGTTGGGCCGTGCCCACAGGGCTTTAAGACCGGTCCCTAGGAGGGGTGCGCCACCAAGACAAGTAATTGTAAAGGTGGTTTATGACAGTGTCTTTGAGGATATGATGAAGATAATCATAAGAAAAAGAAATCTGAAATACGAAGGAGATAACATCAGTATCTTCAGAGACTACCCGGCCGAAGTGGCTAAAAGAAGAGCTCTATTTACAGAAACAAGACGCATCTTGAGAGACATAAAAGGAATAAAGGAGATCAGATATGGTTTGGTGTACCCGGCAATACTTAGAGTTACCTACGAGAATAAGGATCTTCGTTTCACCAAACATACAGCGGCACTGGAATTTGCTCGGAAAATACTGAAGGAGGCAGAAGAAAGAGAAGAAGGAGAAGAAGGAGACGCTGTGGAAGAAGGAGTAGACCCAACTGGGTAGTGGATGAATGAACTTTATGGACCTGTGGCTGTGAATCATTTACTGAGAAAAAGGCGGAATAATGGACATCGATTTGTAGTTTTATAATGTTTACTAATTAATTAATAAATACTAATTTGTAATTTTTAATTATTAATTATTAATTACTAATTAGTTTGATTTCCCTTACTCCCCTTATATAGTATTACTAATTATGATAATAATTATAGCTGAGATTAACAACTAAAAATTAGTAATATGAATAATAGAAAAATTTATTAAGAAAATAAAGTTAGCACCCCCACCCCAATATACACAGTATTTCAAATAAGAGCTGGAATATTTAACATCTTTTTTTTTAATACGGAAGTCGTTAGATTAGTAGCCATGTTAGTGTGGCTTTCACTTGCACTCACTACACATTATATAAGTGTAGTTTCTTTTTTTTCTGATCACCTTTTTTTCACCCTTTACTTTTTTTATATTCACATTTGTTATTATTTTTGTTATTTTTTGCATAACACATACTTGATATTATATTATATATTATATAATTATGACTTTTATCTATTTTATATAATCAGATTAAATGAATATGGTTTAACGGAATTGGAAATTCGCATCGGACTGAAGTTGGGGTGTAGTGTCGGGCTGGAGGAGCCAAGAAGGCTACTCCAAAAAAAGCCACCCTAACAATAAAATGCAGGATATGAATGTAAGGAATGGAGATGATGGAATCACCTTCTGTAGCTGGAATGTTAAAGGAATCAATGAACCAATTAAAAGGGGAAAGGTACTAGCTCAGTTGAATAGATTGAAATCTGGAGTTATGTTTCTTCAAGAGACACATCTTAAAAAAGATGCTCAATATAGATTAACCGCGAAATGGATTTCAAAAGTATATCACTCTTCGTTTATACACAAATCTAGAGGAGTTGCAATAATTATTCGTAAAGGTATACCTTTTAAACTTAATTCATTAATAGAGGATAAGGAGGGTAGATATTTAATAATTACAGGGGAACTACATTCAAAAAAAGTAATTCTTATGAATATATATGCACCTAATTTTGATAATCCACTATTTTTTAAGAAAATATTTAATAGTATTCCTATATCCACCCAATATAATTTAATAATTGGAGGTGATTTTAATTGTACTTTAGATAATTATCTGGATAGATCTTCTACAAAAATTAAGGCTCTCTCTAAATCAAGCAAGCTTATAAACTCCTTTAGTAAGACATTGAATGTTAAAGATATTTGGAGATTGGATAATCCTACCGGACGGGAATATTCATTTTTCTCGCCGGTATTTGGAACATATTCGAGGATTGATTATTTCTTAGTAGACTCAAAACTACTCCCCTTTACATATGATGCAAAGTATCATAATATTATTATCTCAGATCATGCCCCTTTATTAAGATAAAATTAAAAGATATGGTTAATAAAACTAATATTTGGAGATTCAATACACAGATATTAAAGGATAAAGACTGCTGTAACTATGTGGAGAAACAGATTAAATTATTTTTTGAAACTAACGATAAACCTGAGACTTCCTCATTACTATTATGGGACACATTTAAAGCATTTATGCGTGGTGCAATAATATCAGCACAAGCTCATTTTAATAAAGAAAATCGAAAGATGGAGCAAAAGTTAGAAAAAGAGATAAACCAATTAGATAGTGAAAATATAATACACCCTTCAAAAGAGTTGAGTAATAAAATTGCAATATTAAAATATAGATTAAATAAAATTTATGCTGACCAAGTGATAAAATTATACCAACAAACTAAACAAGTTCATTTTGAATTCGGTGATAAACCTCAAAAATTATTAGCACGACAACTCAGAAGATTAGACGATGAAAAAACTATACATAGTATTAGATCGGCGCAGGGAAATACGTTGACTATACCAAAAGACATTAATGATACATTTTTACAATATTATCAAAATCTTTATTCATCTAAATTAACAGGGCAAACAGATGAAATGGAAACATTTCTAGAAAAATGTCATTTTAATAAGTTAAATTTTGAGAGTAGGCAATTATTAAATGCTGAAATATCTGTAATAGATATCGAAGAATCAATTGGATCGTTAAAAAATGGTAAAACAGCGGGCCCCGATGGCCTGAGTGCAGAATTTTATAAAAAATTTCACGATCTACTTTCACCTAGATTACAAACAGTGTACAGACACACCTATGAGTTAGGAAAATTACCAGACTCTTTAAATGAATCTACAATTACATTAATTCCTAAATTAGATAAGGACCTGGAAGACCCTGGATCATACCGAGCGATTGCCCTTTTAAATACTGATCAAAAAATACTAACTAAAGTACTCTCTCGGAGGCTAAGTTTAGTGATTTCCAAAATAATACATTATGATCAAACAGGTTTTATTCCAAAACGTTACTCATCACATAATCTTAGACGCTTGTTTAACATTATTTACTCGAGAAGAAGGAGAGATATAGAATTAGCAGTTATATCGTTGGATGCTGAAAAAGCATTCGACCAGGTGGAATGGTCATATTTATTTAATATAATGGAAAAATATCAACTGGGGGACGGATTTTGTAAATGGGTAAGAATATTATATTCTAACCCTACTGCAAGAATTTTAACCAATCAAATATTATCACCTAAATTTAATCTTTTTAGGGGATGCAGACAGGGATGTCCGTTATCCCCTTTATTATTTGCCTTGGTGATAGAACCTCTGGCTGAAAGAATCAGATCAGAACCCGAAATATATGGGTACAACACTGACATAACAAATAATAAGATATCTTTATATGCAGATGATATTCTGATTTATATTACTAAGCCGGAACGTAGTATTCCAAAGCTATTCAATGTTATAAATGAATTTAGTGTATTTTCAGGATATAGGATTAATTGGAGTAAAAGTGACATAATGCCTATAACTGGTATAAATGTAAATATATTACAAAAATACCCATTAAAAATAGTTACAGATAAATTTAAATATTTAGGAATTAATGTGTCTAAATCCTATAAATTATTAATTAAAGCTAATTATTATCAATTATTAGAGAAACTTAAAAAAAACATTTTATATTGGAAAACACTTCCTATATCTATGATCGGTAGAATTAATGCTATAAAGATGATTTTTTTACCACAATTGTTATATTTATTTCAGGCAATTCCTTTTTTTCTTCCAAAAAGTTTTCTAAAAAAAATTGATACCATAGTTAATAATTTTGTCTGGGATTACAAAAGCCATAGAATAGGTAAAAAACACTTATGTAAGTCGAAGATAAATGGAGGGCTGGCACTTCCAAATTTTTTATATTACTATTGGGCAGTCCAGATTAAGAATATGAATTTTTGGTGGGTAAATATGGATGTTGAACCAATGTGGCTAAAAATGGAAAAGGAAGACTGTTTACCCTTCACTATAGAGTCGATTATTTTCGCACCAAAGGAAGTACAAAAAAAGACTTATAGGGACAACATTATCATTCATAATATTAGGCGTATTTGGAAACAGATAGTTAAGACCCTACATCTGGATAATCTTTCTTTTAGGTTATCAATTAGGAATAATCCACTGTTTAAACCCTCAATCTTAGATGCGGGGTTTAGACTGTGGGAGGATTTAGGAATTAAAAGAATAGAACACCTTTATAGAAATGGAAAATTATTATTATTTGAAGAGTTACAAGATATTTTTGGATTACCTTCACAACATCATTTTAGGTATTTACAAATTAGAGATTTTATTAAATGTAACACATACGACTATAAAAATAAAGGACCAGGCTTATTAGATGAAGTGTTTAATTTACATCCAAATACGGATAAGCTTATAGCTTATATCTACAATATTATTTTAGATAAAGAGAACCCAACAACTGAAACATATCGTCAAGCATGGGAAAATGAAATTGGATTACCTATAACGAAAGAAACTTGGGAAGAAAGCTTACAAAGAATACATTGGTGTTCTTTGAATGCCAGACATACATTGATACAATTTAAAGTTATATATAGATTACACTACTCGAAAACCAAATTAAAAAGTATTTTTCCTAACCTTTCCTCTATTTGTGATAAATGTAAGAATTTTGAAGCAAATTTAATACATAGTTTTGTAACATGTCCACGGTTGAATTTTTATTGGATTGAAATTTTTAAAGTTATTTCGGAAGTCCTTAAGGTTAAACTTGACCCAGACCCAAAATTAATAATATTTGGAATCCCGGAGCCAAATTTGGTACTCACAATTAATCAAAGAAATTTTTTTGATTATTGTTTAATAATTGGGAAAAAAATGATACTTAAATTTTGGAAGGGAACATTATCCCCAACAATTAAAATGTGGAAAGCAGAGATGTTGGAGACGTTGAATTTGGAAAGAATTAGATTTGTCCTTTTGGACAAGTATAATTCTTTTGAATTGATATGGTCTCCATATATACAGTATTTAGAGAAGTAGCTATTCTTGGAATCACGGCTTCGACGGGCACCCTATGGATCCGATGCGAATAACTTACCTATAATTGATAATATTGTGTATTTATTAGAGATATTTCTGAATGAAATAGTATCTCGTACAATGTCTTTAGTTTTTGTTTATATATATATATATATATGTAATATTATTGTTTTTCAAATTATCTTTTTAATTTTTAATTGATATATGTGCGAAAAAAAAAATTTTTATTCCCTTTTATTTTTCCTTTTTTCTTTATTCTTTTATATATCTTTTTCTTTATTTCCATAAAAATAGAAGATATTATGTATTGATATGCTATTTGTAGTAATACTGAATTAAGGTGTTAGTTTATAAAGTAAGCTATATATTGTAAACTATTTACTTCAAATAAAAAAAAATATTAAAAAAAAAAAAAAAAAAAAAAAAAAAAAAAAAAAAAAAAAAAAACGAAGACAGACACAAAAAGCTGGAGTAACTCAGCGGGTCAGACAGCATCTCTGGAGAAAAGGAGTAGGTGACGTTTCGGGTCGAGACCCTTCTTCAGACAGAGTCACGGGAGAGGGAAACAAGTGGTATAGAAGGTACATATAACAATTGAATGATAGATAGTCTGGTTTAAAACATGGTCAAAGAGCAGGAGGAATCACATAAGGACCCTTCTTCAGACTGAGAGACAGGGGAAAGGGAAACGAGAGACATAGACTGTAGAGATATAGATAACAAATGAATGAGAGACATGCAAAAAACGATGATAAAGGGAACAGGCCATCGTTGAGGGTGGGCTAGGTGAAAACGAGTTAAAGACAATGAGTCTCAACAAGACGGCTTTTAAGCTAAAAACATAGACTTTGGTTTAGTTTAGGGATACAGCGCGGAAACAGGCCCTTCGACCCACCGAGACCGTGCCGACCAGCGATCCTCTACACATACAGGGACAATTTGTATTTTTACCAAGCCAATTTACCTACAAACCTGTACGTCTTTGGAGTGTGTGAGGAAACCGAAGATCACAGAGAAAACCCACAAGATCACGGGGAGAACGTATAAACACCGTACAGACAGCACCTGTCGTCGGGATTGAACTCGAGTCTCCGACGCTGTAAGCGCTGTAAGGCAGCAACTCTACCGCTGCGCTACCGTGCGTTCCGTACAGCATGAGGCTTTACACAACAGGCTGAAAGCACTTTTCAGCAATGTGAACACATTGAAATCTTACTTTGAGACGGCTCTTTGTTGACCAGCTTCCTCCTGCTCCGGCCCCATGTCCGCTGCTGCGATGGGCTGGGGGTTTCTGGGGGTACCTCGGCTGCACTCTGTGGGGAAGCCACAGTCCTGTGCTTGGCTTTACCCTTGGCAGCAAGCTGGGGGCCCTCCTCTAGAGGGCGAGGATGGTCGCTGGCGGTGGGTTGAGGGGAGGTCTGCTGCCTGCAGTTGCCTCTCCTGGGCCCGGTGGGCGTCTGCGCCGGTGATGTCCCAGCCCGCTGCCTGGTCTCGCTCCTCTGCAGCCTCCCTCTGCCCCGTCTCCCCGCAGCCCGGCCTGGGCCCGGCGTCTCGGGCCCGGGCTCCTGCGTGTCAGCCTTGGCTACCAGGCCGGGCGGCGAGGCCTCGGCAGTGGCCGGAATCACCACGTCCCCGTGCTCTGGCGAGATCGTGCCCCTCTCTCCGCCGTCTGCTGCCGCCGATGATCCGGGTGAGGCTGGGGGCTCAGCCACGCTCCCTCCCTCAGTCCCGGGCGGGCTGTCGGGCGATGGCGGTACCGGGGGACGATCGGCAATGCCCGCACGCTCCTCCTCCTCCTCCTCCTCCTCCCCGTTAGCCCGCTGCTCAGTGCAAAACAACTGCGTCTCCTCATTGGCCCAAAGCTCTTGGTCCTCAGGTCCAGGTCCACCTTCCTCTCGGGGCTCTGACCCACCCCGGTGCGGTGGCAAAACTGTCTCGGCAGCCTCGCTCACCGACGGCTCTGCCACACTCTCTGTCCCACTGGTCCGTGCCACAGGGTCACCTGAGGAAGAACGTGACAGCAATCAGACCAATCTGCTCCCCCCCACCCCCCCCCCCCCAGAGGGGCCTCTTCACCAGGCTTCCTGCACCTGTTTTAGCTGAAGGGGTAAAGATTAAACCGGAATCCGAGGGGTAACATTTCCACACAGAGGGTGGTGGGTGTGTGGAACGAGCTGCCAGAGGAGTTAGTTGAGGCCGGGACTATCCCAACGTTTAAAAAGCAGTTAAACAGGTACATTAATAGGACAGGCTTGGAGGGACATGGGCCAAATAAATGCTGGCAGGTGGGACATAATGACTCGAAATGATGTATCACGTATGACTCAAAATGATAAGCTTTTGACGGTGCTGGAGTTTAGAAGGATGAGGGGGAACCACATTGAAACGTACCGAATAATGAGAGGCTTGGATAGGATGAATGTGGAGAGGATGCTTCCACAGGTAGGAGAGTCTAGGACTAGAAGTTATAGCCTCAGAATTAAAGGACGTTCCTTTAGGAAGGAGGTGGAGGAATTTCTTTAGTCAGAGGGCGGTGAATATGTGGAATTCTTTGCCACGGAAGGCTGTGGAGGCCGTCAATGGATATTTTTAAGGCAGAGGTAGATAGATTCTTGGTTGGTACGGGTGTCAGCGGTTATGGGGAGGGGGCAGGAGAATGGGGTTGAGAGGAATAGATAGATCAGTCATGATTGAATGGTGGAATAGACCTGTTGGGCCGAACGGCCTAATTCTGCTCCTGTCCCCAGTGTTTAGGGAACGGGAGTGAGAGTTAGAGATACAGCGCAGAAACAGGCCCTTTGGCCCACTGAATCTGTGCCGACCAGCAATCATCCCATCCACTTGCACAATCCTACACATGGCTGATCTATTTTTACCTTCTCATCCCCATTCTCCTGCCTTCTCCCCACCCCATTTGACACCCTTTTTAATCAAAAATACCGCTTAAATATCACTTAAAATACCCAATGACGGTCTCCACTGCTGTCCGTGACAATGAATTCCACTGATTCACCATCCTCTGGCTAAATAAATGTCTCTGCATCCCCATTCTAAAGGTACGGCCTTTTATTCTGAGGCTGTGCCCTCTCATCCTGGACCCTACCACTACTGGAAACATCCTCTCCACATCCACTAGACAAAACGTTTAATGTTCGGTAGATTTCAATGAGATCCCCTGGAGGCTTTGGACTGACTCTGAGAGCAGCTTTCAGCCAAAAGCTCGGCCATGGGCACAAGTTTGAATCTTACTTTGAGACGGCTCTTTGGAGAAAAGTGGTGCCTGAAGGTCGAACGTCTGTGTGTCATCTTCTTCCGGGCTGTGTGTGTTCACAGGGTCACCTGTGGAAAACATCAGTAAAAGTCCAAATGTCAACGTATTATTGTGGACACAAGGAACTGCAGACGCTGGTTTAAACCGAAGATACGGCCGCACGGTAGAGCTAGTGCCGCACAACGCCACAGACCCGGGTTTGATTCTGACTACGGGTGCTGTCGGTACGGAGTTTGTACGTTCTCCCAGTGACCTGTGTGGGATTTCCCAGAGATCCTCAGTTTCCTCCCAAACTCCAAAGACGTACAGGTTTGTAGTTGAATTTGCTTGGTATGAATGTAAAAATTGTCATAAAGGGGAAGTGTCAATATGCGGGGATCTCTGATCGATGTGGACTCGGTGGGCTGAAGGGCCTTTTAGTTTAGTTTCGAGATACAGCGCGGAAACAGGCCCTTCGGCCCACCGGGTCCAGCATATTAACACTATCTTCACCCACTAGGGACAGTTTTACATTTACCAAGCCAATTGATCTACAAACATATATGTCTTTGGAGTGTGGGAGAAAACCGAAGATCTCAGAGAAAACCCCCGCAGGTCACGGGGAGAACGTACAAACTCCGTACAGACAGCACCCGTAGTCAGGATCGAACCCGGGTCTCTGGCGCTGCATTCGCTGTAAGGCAGCAAGTCTACCGCTGCGCCACCGTAACCGCGTTGTATCTCTAAACTAAACAGACACAAAAAGCTGGAGTAACACTGGAGCTGGAGATGCGTGACACATGCAGTATAATGTAGATAAATGTGAGGTTATCCACTTTGGCGGCAAAAACAAGGGGGAAGATTATTATCTCAATGGGGTTAGGTTAGGTAAGGGGGAGGTACAGCAAAATCTGGGCGTCCTTGTACACCAGTCACTGAAAGTTGGCGTGCAGGTACAGCAGGCAGTGAAGAAAGCTAATGGAATGTTGGCCTTCATAACAAGAGGATTTCAGTACAGGAGTAAAGAGGTTCTTCTGCAGTTGTACAGGGCTCTGGTGAGACCACATCTGGAGTATTGTGCATAGTTTTGGTGTCCTAATTTGAGGAAGGACATCCTTGTGATTGAGGCAGTGCAGCGCAGGTTCACGAGATTGATCCCTGGGATGGCGGGACTGTCATATGAGGAAAGATTGAAAAGACTAATCTTGTATTCACTGGAGTTTAGAAGGATGAGGGGAATCTTACAGAAACATATACAATTATAAAAGGACTGGACAAACTAGATGCAGGAAAAATGTTCCCAATGTTGGGTGAGTCCAGAACCAGAGGCCACAGTCTTCGAATAAAGGGGAGGTCATGTAAGACTGAGCTGAGAGTTGTGAATTTGTGGAATTCCCTCCCACAGAGGGCAGTGGAGGCCAAATCACCGGATGGATATAAGAGAGAGTTGGATAGAGCTCTAGGGGCTAGTGGAGTCAAGGGATATGGGGAGAAGGCAGGCACGGGTTATTGATAGCGGACGATCAGCCATGATCATATTGAATGGCGGTGCTGGCTCGAAGGGCCGAATGGCCTCCTCCTGCACCTATTTTCTATGTTTCTATGTAACACAGCGGGTCAGGCAGCATCTCTGGGGAAAAGGAATAGTTGATTTTTCAAGTCTAGACCTTTCTTCAGACGGAGAGTCAGGGGAAAGGGGAACAAGAGATATAAGCGGCACCTCGGACAAACGAACGGAAGATATGCAAAAAGCAACGATAATCGAGGAAAGTAGGAGCCCAGAATGGTCCATTGATGCATAAACCAAACCTGTCAAAAGCATACAGCTGTGTAGGAAGGAACTGCAGATGCTGCTTCAAAACGAAGACAAACACAAAAAGCTGGAGTAACTCAGCGGGTCAGACAGCATCTCTGGAGAAAAGGAATAGGTGACGTTTCGGGTCGAGAACCTTCTTCAGACAGAGTCACTGGAGAGGGAAACAAGTTATATAGAAAGCACATAGAACAAATGAATGATAGTCTGGCTTAAAACATGGTCGAAGAGCAGGAGGAATCACAGACGGACCCTTCTTCAGACAGAAGGACGGGGAAAAAGAGAAATGAGAGAGGCAGTAGAGAGATGCAAAACAAATGAATGAGAGACATGCAAAAAAGTAACGATGATAAAGGGAACAGGCCATTGTTCACTGTGGGCTATGTGAAAACGAGTTAGACAGCACAGTGGCGCAGCGGTAGAGTTGCTGCCTTACAGCGAATGCAGCGCCGGAGACCTGGGTTCAATCCCGAATACGGGTGCTGTCTGTACGGAGTTTGTACGTTCTCCCCATGACCTGAGTGCGTTTCCTCCAAGATCTTCCGTTTCCTCCCACACTACAAAGTCGTACAAGTTTGTACGTTAATTGGCTTGTAAATGTAACAATTGTCCCTCGTGGGTGTAGGATAGTGTTCATGTGCGGGGATCGTTGGTTGACAGGGACCCGGTGGGCTGAAAGGGCCTGTTTCCGTGCTGTATCTCCAAACTAAACTAAAAAACTATGAGACTGAACAAGACGGCTTTGAAGCTAAAAACATACAGTTTAATTTAGTTTAGAGATACAGCGCGGAAAAAGGCCTCCTCGACACACCAAGACCGCGCCGACCAGCGATCCCCTGCACACACTAGGGACAATTTACAATGATACCTAGCCAATTCACCTACAAAACCTGTACGTCTTTGGAGTGTGGGAGGAAACCGAAGATCTCGGAGAAAACCCGCGCAGGTCACGGGGAGAAAATACAAATTCCGTACCGACTGCACCCGTGGTCGGGATCGAGCACGAGTCTCCGGCGCTGTGCGGTAGCAACTCTGCCGCTGCGCCACCGTGCCTTCCGTACTGCGTGAGGATTAACGCAACAGGCTGAAAGCACTTTTCAAGTGAAAGCCACAAACTCAGTTGTGGGAACACATTGAAATCTCACTCCGAGACAGCTCTTTGGTGAAAACTGGAGACTGGCGATTGAAGGTCCCTATGGGCTGCGTGCGGTCCAAGGGTCACCTGTAGAAAACACCAGCGAGGTCCAAACGCCAACACTTGTAGTTTAGAAAGGATAATCACAGAACAACTGGAAAACCCACAGTGATGGGAAAGCACTAACCAGGTGTTATACAATTCTCTTCAGCCAGCGTTTCATCTTGCGAGCTTGATACATTCAGGATGAAGCACTGAGTTGGTTCCAGAGCATATGAATCGCCCGTATCTGCATTTTAAGATATAAAGTTAAGATCCCACTACTGGCCACGTCTTCCCATCTCCACCACTTTCTGCTTTCCGCCGAGACCGCTCTCTCCGAAACTGCCTGGCAACTCGGAGTTCCCTCCCAAACCACCCCCTTCCCGGGTACTTTCCCCTGCAACCATAGGAGATGCAACACCTGTCCCTTTACCTCCCCCCTCAACTCCATCCAAGGATCCCGACAGTCTTTCCAGGTGAGGCAGAGGTTCACTTGCACCTCCTCCAACCTCATCTACTGCATCCGCTGTTCCAGGTGTCAACTTCTCTACATCGGTGAGACCAAGCGCAGGCTCGGCGATCGTTTCACTGAACACCTCCGCTCAGTCCGCCTTAACCTACCTGATCTGCCGGTGGCTCAGCACTTCAACTTCCCCTCCCATTCCCAATCTGACCTTTCTGTCCTGGGCCTCCTCCATTGTCAGTGGGGTCCAGTGCAAATTGGAGGAACAGCACCTCATATTTCACTTGGGCAGTTTACACACCAGCAGTATGAACATTGACTTCTCTAACTGTAGATAGCCCTTGCTTTCCCTCTCTCTCCATCCCCTCCCCCTACCCAGTTCTCCCACTAGTCTTACTGTCTCCGACTACATTCTATCTCTGTCCCGCCCCCTCCCCTGACATCAGTCTGAAGAAGGGTCTCGACCCGAAACGTCACCCATTCCTTCTCTCCAGAGATGTTGCCTGTCCCGCTGAGTTACTCCAGCATTTTGTGTCTAACTTCGATTGAAACCAGCACCTGCAGTTCTTTCGTACCCATAAAGGATAATCATGACAGACTGCCAACACAGGTGGCAGAGAATTACATCAGACCACTCTACCCATCTTTCTCAATATGCTCAATAACTCTTCCTTCCTCCCTCCCCCCTTCAACGTTCAACATACATTTTTTCTTAAAGGTTTAGTTTACAGATACACCATGGAAATGGGCCCATCGGCCCACCATCGATCGGCCACCCACACTCGTTCTATGTTGGCCCACTCTCACATTTCCTCCATCCCCACTGCGGGCAATTTTACACAGGCCAATTAACCCGCAAACCCGCAGCTCAGTGGGATGCGGGAGGAAGAAGGCTCTACCCGCTGCACCACTGCCCTACATCCGATGTAGAAATTAGAAAACAGCAGCAAAGTAGCATTTAGTACATCCGACTATCTTTGACTGGAGTTTATTGGCTTTACCTTGCACTGAATGTTTTTCCCTTGTTATGTATCTATACACTGTAAATGGCTCGACTGTAATCATGTATTATCTTCCAATAGACAATAGGTGCAGGAGTAGGCCATTTGGCCCTTCAAGCCAGCACTGCCATTCAATTTGATCACGGCTGATCATCCACAGTCAGTATCCCGTTCCTGCCTTCTCCCCATATCCCCTGACTCCGCTATTTTTAAGAGCCCTGTCTAGCTCTCTCTTGAACGCATCCAGAGAATCGGCCTCCACTGCCTACTGAAGCAGAGAATTCCACAGACTCACAACTCTCTGTGTGAAAATGTTTTTTCTCACCCCGTTCTAAATGGCCAACCCCTTATTCTTAATCTGTGGCCCCTGTTTCTGGACTCCCCCAACATCGGGAACATGTTTCCTGCCTCTAGCGTGTCCAAACCCTTAACAATCTTAAATGTTTCAATAAGATCACCGCTCATCCTTCTAAATTTCAGTGTGTACAAGCCCAGTCGCACCATTCTTTCAACATCTGACAGTCCTGCCATCCTGGGAATTAACCTTGTGCACCTACACTGCACTCCCTCAATAGCAATAATGTCCTTCCTCAAATTTGGAGACCAAAACTGAACACAATAAACTGCAAAACTGCATCACAACCTTCTGCCGGCTGGTTAGCACGCAACGAAAGCTTTTCACTGAACCTCGGTGCATGTGACAATAACCCAAAACGGAAACTGAAACGAGGTTGGACACCTGCAGATGGCGGGGTAACAGGACGCTGCGAAGGGAGATCGCCATTTTCCTGAACAACCCGGTCGCCTGGTTCACTGCTGGCCCCGTCTTCGGCGGCACTTAGATCACCGAGCGCGGTGTCACCGTTCACCGCGGCCTCCGGAAGTGGGTCGATGCCGTCGGCCGGCTGCTCGGTGCTCTGCTCTGCCGATTCTTCACCCGGATGCTGATCTTCTTCCAAGTCGGTGTCACTGCCGTAATGCAACCGCGTGGGCTCAGCGCTGGATCGAGACACGTTCTCTGCCTCATCGTCGCTGCAAGAAAGCTACTATTAGAAATCGCTCTCAGCGATACAACAGGCCGTTATAACAGAGCAGAGGTAGACATACAAAAAGCTGGAGTAACTCAGCTGGACAGGCAGCAACGCTGGAGAGAAGGAATGGGTGACGTTTCGGTTCAGAACCCTTCTTCAGACTGGAATAGGCAACATTTCGGGTCGAGAGCCTTCTTCAGACAGGCAGCATCTCTGGAGAGAAGGAATGGTGACATTTCGGGTCTGAACCCTTCTCCAGAATGAAAGATAAAGAAATTAGTGCATGGGGCGATCACTGGTCGGAACAGACTATGCGGACTGAATGGGCCTGTTACAACGCTGTATCTTTAAAGTCTAAATGGGATCGTTCAAAGCGATGAAAGGAATGGAAGGCATCACAATGCCAGGAAACGTTCTGGTGAATCTCTGCTGCACCCTTTCCAACAATTAAAGTGTCTCGTCGTGAAACGTCTCCTGTTCCATCTCTCCAGAGAAGCTGCCTGTCCCGCTGAGTTACACCAGCATTTTGTGTCTACCTTCGGCATTTGCAGTTACTTCCTAAACTTATAGATTGGAGCAGTTTTTTCAGCCCACTGTGCTAACGGCACCTTCAAAAGTTCTGAAAGACTTAACTCCTCCAGCAGCACAGTGGAGCTGCTGCCTCACAGCGCCACAGCCCCCAGGTTCGATCCTCAACCTGAGGTGCTGCCTGTGGAGTGTTTGCACACTCTCCATGTGATCACGTGGGTTTCCTCTGGGTGCTCCAGCTTCCTCCCACATCCCAAGGACGTGCAGGTTTTGTAGGTTCATTGTAATCATCTTGTTATGAAAGTAAGCATACAGCTGGAGCAGGCAGTGAAGAAAGCGAATGGCATGTTGGCCTTCGTAACAAGAGGAGTTGAGTATAGGAGCAAAGTGGTCCTACTGCAGTTGTACAGAGCCCTAGTGAGACCGCACCTGGAGTATTGTGTGCAGTTTGGGTCTCCAAATTTGCAGAAGGACATCCTTGCTATTGAGGGAGTGCAGCGTAGGTTCACCAAGTTAATTCCCGGGATGGCAGGACTGTCATATGCTGAGAGAATGAAGCAGCTGGGCTTGTACACTCTGGCATTTAGAAGGATGAGAAGGGATCTTATTGAAACATATAAAATTATTAAGGGATTAGACACACTAGTGGCAGGAAAAATGTTCCCGATGTTGGGGAAGTCCAGAACCAGGGGCCACAGTTCAAGAATAAGGAGTAGGCCATTTTGAACGGAGATGAGGAAAAACTTTTTCACCCAGAAAGTTGTGAATATGTGGAATTCTCTGCCTCAGAAGGCAGTGGAGGTCAATTCTCTGGATGCTTTGAAGAGAGTTGGATAGAGCTCTTAAAGATAGCGGAGTCAAGGGATATGGGGAGAAGGCAGGAACGGGGAACTGATTCTGGATGATCAGCCATGATCACAGTGAATGGCGGTGCTGGCCTGAAGGGCCGAATGGCCTACTCCTGCACCTATTGTCTATTGCTATCTGTAAATTGCCCTGGTAGTCGATGGTTAGCCTGGACTCCGTTGGCCAAAGGGTCTGTTTTCATGCTGCATCCCTAAACTACCTTCCATCGCTTTGAATTACCCGATTAGACTTAGAGATACAGCATGGAAACAGGCACTTCGGCCTGCCAAGTCCTTGGCGACCAGCGATCACCCCATACACTATCCTACACACTAGGGATAATTTACAATTTTAGCAAGCCAGCTAACCTACAAACATGTACGTCTTTGGAGTGTGGGAGGAAACCGGAGCACCCGGAGAAAACCCACGCAGGTCACGGGGACAGAAAAGCACCCGCAGTCAGGATCGGGTCTCTGGTGCTGTGAGGCCACAACTCTACCGCTGCGCCACTATGTTACCCATTTCTATCCATCTCACACAGAAATCGTCTCTAATGTTTCCTCTTTCCATTGCCACAACCCCAGAATATCCATTCCAACCGTGAGATTAATGAACCATACCTCTCTGGAACAATGTTAGCTGAAGGAGTTTGACACACTGAAGTGCTTGGATCTTGGCACGGTCGGGAAAAGAGAGATCCTGGAAATAACAAGAGGAAGGCAGATTCTCATTGTCATGTTTGTACAGTCTGGAAACAAGTGGAAGTTCAATATTGTAAACTAGAGTAACATTTCAGGTTGAGTTCAGCGCGGAAACAGGCTCTTCGACCCACAGAGTCCGTACCGACCAGCGATCCCCACATACTAGGGACAATTTTTTTTAATACAGAGCCAATTAACCTACAAACCTGTAGGTCTTTGGAGTGTGGGAGGCAACCAAAGTTCTCGGAAAAATCCCACGCAGGTCACGGGGAGAACTCTGTACAGATATGCCCTGTAGCTAGGATGGAACCAGGATCTCTGGCGCTGCAAGCGCTGTAAGGCACCAAATGTGCCGCCCTAGGCTGTAGTGGCGGTCTATATCTAAAGAAATAAAAGAAAATTCCTTTGCCCTCTGAGAAATGAGACAAATTCAGAGGCTGCCAATGAGATAATCACCGGTTAATCTGATAAAAGATGCGGGAAAGGGAATAGCCATCACCAGGGAAATCTTTGAAAAAGAATGGCCTTTGCCAGATGAAGTGGTTGAGGGAGATGCATTGAAAAGGCAAATTTGACAGAGTCATGGATAAGAAATGTTTAGAGGATCTGGACTCGCTTAAATGCAGTATCCTGGTTGACATGAATGAGTTGGGTTGAAGAGCCTGTTATCGTGCTCCATGACTCCATGCTGGACCCTTAACATCCAGCCTAGGGGGAAGAAGGAACTGGTTTAACAACACTGTCAAAGAGGCATTCCTGCAGTTCCACACAGCTGGCTATTTCAAGCCCAGTAATGAATTCTCAGGAGTTTAGTTTAGTCTGGAACTACAACATGGAAATAGGCCCTTCAGGCCACCGAGTCCTCACCAACAAGCGATCCCTGCATGTTAACACTATCCTACTACACACACACTCGAGGGATGATTTACATTTGTACCAAGCCAATTAACCTACAAACCGGTAGGTCTTTGGTGGGTGGGAGGAAGCCGGAGCACCCGTTGAAAACCAACGTGGTCACAAGGAGAACATGCAAATTCTGTATAGATAGCACCCGTAGACAGGATCGAACCTGGGTCGCTGGTGCTGTCAGTGCTGAAAAGCACGTTAATTGGCTTGGTAACGTTGTACGATAGCATTAATGTTGGTTGGGCCGAAGGACCTGTTTCCGCACTGTATCACTAAACTAATCTAAACAAAACTAATTTGCTTCCTTGCAACACACAACTCAACTTTAATGGATACTTGTGCAGGAAGGAACTGCAGACGCTGGTTTAAACCAAAGATAGACACAAAAAGCTGGAGTAACTCAGCGGGACAGGCACCATCTCTGGAGAGAAGGAATGGGTGACGTTTTGAGTCGAGACCCTTCTTTAGACTTAGGGAAAAGGGAAGAGAGAGAAATAGACGAGGACAGAGAGAGATAAAGAACAATGAATGAAAGATATGCAAAAACGTAATGACGATAAAGGAAACAGGCCATCGTTAGCTGTTTGTAGGGTGAAAACGAGAAGCTGGTGTGACAGAGAGAGAGACAGAGAGAGAGACAGAGAGAGAGAAAGAGGGGGAGGGGAGAGGGGGAGGGGAGAGAGAGGGAGAGAGAGAGGGAGAGAGAGAGGGAGAGAGAGAGGGGGAGAGAGAGGGGGAGAGAGAGGGGGAGAGAGAGGGGGAGAGAGAGGGGGAGAGAGAGGGGGAGAGAGAGGGGGAGAGAGAGGGGGAGAGAGAGGGGGAGAGAGAGGGGGAGAGAGAGGGGGAGAGGGAGGGGGAGAGGGAGGGGGAGAGGGAGGGGGAGAGGGAGGGGGAGGGGGAGGGGGAGAGGGAGGGGGAGGGGGAGGGGAAATTTATAAGAGAGTTGAAGTTAGAGAGATAAACGTTTCAGACAGAATTGTGGAGTAACTGAGCGGGCGAGGCAGCATCTCTGGAGAAAAGACATAGGTGATGTTTTGGTCGACACCCTTCAGCCCTTTGGGGGTTCCTTGGGTTGGCAAGGGCAGTTCACAGATGGAACTAACATTTTCTTTATCAAAAGTATCAGAAATGTAGACTTGAAAAAGGGACCTTGAAGAGCAAGTTGGATGAACAGAAAAAACGACACAAAAGGCAGAGTTGGAATAACGGCAGGTCAGGTAGCAAGGCACAAAATGCTGGAGTAACTCAGCGGGACAGGCATGGGAATGGGTGACGTTTCAGGTTCAGACCCTTCTTCAGTGATTTCGGGGAACTGGGTGGTACAAAGATAAAATGTAGTCGGAGACAGTAAGTTAGGTCAGGTAGCGTCTCTGGAGAACATGGATAGATGATATTTCGGGTTGGATGAAGAAGGGTCATGATCCAAAACCACCTGTCGATAAAATGGACACAAAATGCTGGACTAACTCAGTGGGATAGATGACATTTCAGGTTCTTCAAAGCGTCTCAATCCGAAACGCCACCCATTCCTTCTCACCAGAGATGCTGCCTGTCCCGCTGAGTTACTCCAGCATTGTGTGTCTATCTTCGGTGCAAACCAGCAATCTGCAGTTCCACCCATACACATCACCTATCCATGTTCTCCAGAGACGCTGCCTGACCCGCCGAGTCGCTCTGGTGTTTTTTTTGTAAACCAGCATCTGCAGTTCCTTGTCGCTGCATCAGATGAGCGGCAACTGTTTCACGGGTTAATGAAGGAAGATGGCAAGCCTGCTTACGGGAGCCCTTCCACGGAGTGTCGTCATCCTCAGACTCCTTCACGTGAACGTCTGGCTGGGCGACCTGGGCCGGCAGCCTGCTGCGCTGGTGCGCTGGGGTGGGCGAGACCACCAGGGAGTCGCCGGTCAATTCCTCGTCGCTGTTCCCAGCCTGGGCGATCGGGTCCCTCTCCGCCCCCTCGCCCGCCCCGGTCTGGGGGAGCACGGACTCCGAGCCGGTCTCGGAGCCGGAATCGGAGCCTTGCGCGGCGGGCGGCAGCACTTGGTACTGGCAGGCCACGTCCCCGAACAGGAAGAGGTCGCCGTCGTTGATGTCGTAGCGGACGTGCGGCTTGAGGAAGACCTTCTTCCGCCAGGTGCTGTTGAGGCTGTCGCAGTCTCGGATCACGTGGGAGTCCCCCTCCACCTCAATCACCGCGTGCCGTCTGGACACAGACTGCACCGGGATATGAATGTGGCAGTTCTCATCCCGGCCAATCACATTCAGACCTTCGTACACCATAAATTGGTCAAGAGCTGAGGGAACAAAATTGAAACAGGTTCATTTGTGGACGCACATCTGTCTAGTTTATTGTCATGTGAACCGAGGTACAGTGAAAACTTTCATAGAAACATAGAAAATAGGTCCAGGAGGAGGCCATTCGGCCCTTCGAGCCAGCACCGCCATTTATTGTCATCATGGCTGATCGTCCGCTATCAATAACCCATGCCTGCCTTCTCCCCATATCCCTTGACTCCACTAGCCCCTAGGGCTCTATCTAACTCTCTCTTAAATCCATCCAGAGATTTGGCCTCCACTGCCCTCTGTGGCAAGGAATTCCACAAATTCACAACTCTCTGGGTGAAAAAGTTTTTTCTCACCTCAGTCTTAAATGGCCTCCCCTTTATTCTCAGACTGTGGCCCCTAGTTCTGGATTCACCCAACATTGAGAACATTTTTCCTGCATCTAGCTTGTCCAGTCTTTTTATAATTGTATATGTTTCTATAAGTTTCCCCCTCATCCTTCTAAACTCCAGTGAATACAAGCCTAGTCTTTTCAATCTTTCCTCCTATGACAGTCCCGCCATCCCAGGGATCAATCTCGTGAACCTACGCTGAACTGCCTCAATCACAGGGATGTCCTTCCTCAAATTAGAAGTCCAAAACTGTACGCAATACTCCAGATGCAGTCTTACCAGAGACCTGTACAACTGCAGAAGAACCTCTTTACTCCTGTACTGAAATCCTCTTGTTAAGAAGGCCAACATTCCATTAGCTTTCTTCACTGCCTGCTGTACCTGTAAGCTAACTTTCAGTGACCTGTGTACAAGGACACCCTGGTCTCTTTGCACCCCCCCCCCCTTTACCTAACCTAATAATCTGCCCCCCCTGTTTTTGCCGCCAAAGTGGATAACCTCACATTTATCTATATTATACTGTATCTGCCACGCATCTGCCCACTCACTCAACCTGCAACCTCCTAACATCGTCTTCACAGTTCACACTGCCACCCAGCTTTGAGTCATCCGCAAACTTGCTAGTGTTGCTCCTAATTCCCTCTTCCAAATCATTAATATATATGGTAAACAGTTGTGGCCCCAACACCGAGCCTTGTGGCACTCCACTCGTCACTGCCTGCCATTCTGAAAAGGACCCGTTCACTCCTACTCTTTGCTTCATGTCTATCAACCAGTTGTCTTTCCACGTCAACACCCTACCCCCAATACCATGTGCTCTAATTTTAGTCACGGTTTCCGTGCTGGACCGTATCAAAGGCTTTCTGAAAGTCTAGATACACTACATCCACTGGCACCCCATCATCTATGTTACTTGTCACATCCTCAAAAAACTCCAGAAGATTAGTCAAGCATGATTTTCCTTTCTTAAATCCATGCTGACTTGGACTAATCCTTTTACTGCTATCCAAATGCCCCATTATTGCCTCTTTAATAATTGACTCCAGCATCTTTCCCACCACCGAAGTCAGGCTAACTGGTCTGTAATTCCCCGTTTCCTCTCTCGCTCCTTTCTTGAAAAGTGGGATAGCATTAGCTATCCTCCAATCCACAGGGACTGATCCTGAATCTATTGAACATTGGAAAATGATCACCAATGCGTCCACTATTTCTAGAGCCACCTATATCAGGCCCAGGGTATTAATCATCCTTCAGTCCTATTAGCCTACCCAATACTATTTCTCGCCCAATGAAAATTTCTTTCAGTTCCTCTACCCCCTTAGATCCTCTGTCCTCCAGTACTTCTGGGTGATTGTTCGTGTCTTCCTTAGTGAAGACAGATCCGAAGTACCCGTTCAACCCTTCTGCCATTTCCTTGTTCCCCATAATAATTTCACCCGTGTCTGCCTTCAAGGGACCCACATTTGACTTTGCTATTCTTTTTCCCTTAACATATGTAAAGAAGCTTTTACTGTCCTTTATATTCCTGGCCAGCTTCCCTTCATACTTCATCTTTTCAGCCCTTATTACCCATTTTGTTTCCTTCTGTTGTCCTGTGAAAGTTTCCCAATCCTCCGGCTTCCGGCTACTCTTTGCTGTGTTATACATCTTTTCTTTTAGTTTTATTCTATCCCTAACTTCTCTCGTCAGCTACGGTTGCCTCCTACTCCCCTTGGAATCTTTCTTCCTTTTTGGAATGAAATGATCCTGCATCTTCCGGATCATGCCCAGAAATTCCTGCCATTGCTGTTCCACCATCATTCCTGCTAGGATCCCTTTCCAGTCTACCTTGGCTAGCTCCTCTCTCATGCCTTCATAGTCCCCTTTGTTCAACTGCATCTGCCGCTTCCGATTTAACCTCCTCTTTCTCAAATTGCAAATTAAAACTAATTACATTATGATCACTACCTCTAAGCGTTTCCTTTACCTCGAGTTCTCTTATCATATCTGGTTCATTGGACAACGCTAAATCCAGAATTGCCTTTTCTCTGGTCGGCTCCATTACAAGCTGCTCTAAGAATCCATCTCGGAGGCATTCTACAAACTCTCTTTCTTGGGGTCCTGAACCAACATGACTTTCCCAGTCTACCTGCAGATTGAAATCCCCCATCACCACAGTGGCATTACCTTTGTTACATGCCAGTTTTAACTCCTGCTGCAACATACACCCTACATCCGGGCTACTATTTGGGGGTCTGTAGATAACACCAATTAGTGTCTTCTTGCCTTTGCAATTCCTCAACTCAATCCACAGTGACTCTACCCCGTCAGTCCCTATGTCTTCCCTCGCAAGGGACTGAATTCCATCCCTCACCAGCAGAGCTACCACCCTCCTCTGCCCACCTGCCTGTCCTTTCTAGAGGATGTATAACCCTGAATATTAAGTTCCCAGGCCCGATCCTCCTGCAGCCACGTCTCAGTAATCCCCACAATGTCACATCTACCAACCTCTATCTGAGCCTCAAGCTCATCTACTTTACTTCTTATACTTCGCGCATTCAAATATAGTACTTTTAATTCCTTACGCATCTCACCATTCACATCGATCCCTATTACACTTGGCCGTACTCTCCTATCCCTTTGTGAGCTTTCTTTCCCGTTAATTCTGGGGTCATTAACTATCCCTTTACCCCCTTTCGCTTTAACTCCGTCCTTGACTATGCCATTTGACACCCCATTGCGTGCCAACCAGCCAGCAGAAAGACAATACATGATTACAATCGAGCCGTTTACAGTATATAGATACATGATAAGGGAGACACAAAATGCTGGAGTAACTCAGCGGGTAAGGCAGCATCTCAGGAGAGGAGGAATGGGCGACGTTTCGGGTTTCAACCCAGTAGGGAAGGGTCTCGACCCAAAATGTCACCCATTCCTCCTCTCCCGAGATGCTGCCTCACCCGCTGAGTTACTCCAGCATTTTATGTCTACCTTCGATTTAAACCAGTTCTTTCTTATACATGATAATGGAATTACGTTAGTGCGAGGCAAAGCCAGTAAAGTTTGAACAAGGATAGTCCAAGGGTCATCATGAGGTGGATAGTAGTTTAGGACTGCTCTCTGGTTGTGGTAGAATGATTCAGTTGCATGAAAACAGCTGGGAAGAAGCTGTCCGTGAATCTGGTGCTCTGTGTTTTCACACTTCTATACCTTTGTCCGATGGGAGAGGGGAGGAGCGAGAGAATGGCCATGGTGCACATGTACAAGCACCTTGTTAACTGTTGGTCACACATCTACTGCTTTCCCAAGATCCTGGGAAATGCTGGAGTATGGTTTCACCAGCAAGGGACACCCATTGAGAGCACCTCGAGGCCGCTTGAAATTCAGAAATCAGAGGTGCAAAGGGACTTGGGTGTGTTGGTGCAGGATTCCCAAAGAGTTAAATTTCCAAGTCGAATACGAATCCAATGGAATTTAGTTAAATACGAATTTATTTAGAGATGGCTAGTATACATATATATTTGTGTGTGTGTGTGTGTATTTATATGTGTATATATGCACACACACACACACACACACACATAGTAGACACAAAATGCTGAAGTAACTGAGCAGAACAGGCAGCATTTCTGGATTGAAGGAATGGGTGACCCAAAATATCAGAGGCCGAGTCAACCCGAAATGTCACCTATTCCTTCACCTGAAGTTCCCAGCATCTGCAGTACCTTCCTACACATATATATCTGTCCATACACACAGACACACGTGATATATATATAGTGTGTGTGTGTGTGTGCATATGTGTATAAATAAATAAATATATATATACACACACACACATATATATATACACACATATACACACACACACACACACAATCATTGGAATATTTTTAAAGCAGAGATAGATTCTTGATCAATACAGATGTCAGGGGCTGTTGAGAGAAGGCAGGAGAATGAGGTTAGGAGGGAGAGCTAGATCAGCCATCCAGAAAAGACCACTCTTATTCACATCTCTGTCAGAGTGAGGGAGATCATTTGGAGGCCAAAGGAACAGATTTCTGAGAAAATTAGTCAGAGGGCGGTGAATCCGTGGAATTCTTTGCCACAGAAGGCTGTGGTGGCCAAGTCAGTGGATATTTTTAAGACAGAGATAGATGGATTCTTGATTAGTGCGGGTGTCAGAGGTTATGGGGAGAAGGCAGGAGAATGGGATTAGGAGGGAGAGATAGATCAGCCATGATTGAATGGCGGAGTAGACTTGATGGGTCAAATGGCCTAATTCTGCTCCTATCACTTATGACCTTATACATACATATATATACACACACACACAAACATACATACACACACATATATATATATATAACACACAAATACATAATATGTATTCATACATACACACACAATATACTTTTTGTTTATTATATTTTTTGCAGAGTACTTTAGAAGATTGAAGGGGGATCTTATAGAAACTTACAAAATACTTAAGGGGTTGGAGAAGGCAGGTACAGGATACTGAGTTGGATGATCAGCCATGATCATATTGAATGGCGGTGCAGACTCGAAGGGCTGAATGGCCGACTCCTGCACCTATTTTCTATGTTTCTATTGTGGTTAGGAAGGAGAGATAGATCAGCCATGATTGAATGGTGGAGTATACTTGATGGGTCAAATGGCCTAATTCTTCTCTTATCACTTATGACCTGATACATACACACACACACCCTTGAGCCTTCATCACAAAAACTCATTCACCCTCCACCAAATTTTCGTAAGTTTTTTTTGGTAATTTTCATCTTATTCTTCCTTGTGTATCATTTTATATATAATTTATTTTGTCATATGAGCAAAAAAACATAAATTAACCAATTTCTTAAATGTTTACACACACACATCATGTGTATGTATATATATATATAAACACACACGTACATACATGTATATATGTATTAATACATACACACATATATACATACACATGTACATACATGTATATATGTATTAATACATGCATATATATACACACGTACATACATGTATATATGTATTAATACATACACACACATAGAAATACATGCACATGTACATACATGTATATATGTATTAATACATACACACATGTATATAAACACACACGTACATACATGTATATATGTATTAATACATACACACATACATACATGTATATAATACGTATTAATACTTTTACACACATATACGCATACACACATACATACATGTGTATAATACGTATTAATACATACACACATATATACATACACACGTACATACATGTATATATGTATTAATACATACACACATATATACACATATATATATTTACACACATACATACATGTATATATGTATTAATACACGCACACATATGTGTATATATACATACGCATGTACATATATGTATATATGTATTAATACATACATATATATATACACACACGTACATACATGTATATATGTATTAATACATACATATATACACACACACGTACATACATGTATATAATATGTATTAACATATATTTTTGCAGAGTTTGTTGTGTTGTGCAAGTAGGAGTTGCATTGCTGTGCCTGGGACATATGGCAATAAAACACACTCTCTCTCTCTCTGTGTGTGGGGGTGACGAGTACAGCGGCCCCTCACTCACCAGACTCGGCCTGCTGGCCGCCCGTGAGGATCCTGAGGCGGCCGCGGGGGTCCCGCTGGTCTGGGTCCCACAGGAGCTGCGTCTCCTCCATGGTGTCGGTGTCGATGGTGACGGTGACGGTGACAATGACGATAGTGACGGTGACGCCGCCGCCGCCGGCCCCGACTGCCGGAGCCCCGCCCCCCCGCAGGCCCCTCCGGCACCTCCCCACCGCGATACGCGCCCGCGGTTGGCCACCCCCCCGTCCATCACGCAGCCCACCCGCTTCCGATTGGTCCATCCACAACATCCCGCCTCCCCGCGGCGAGCATGCGCAGTGGCCGCCGCACTCCGCCCATGTCCCGCCTTCCCTGGACGCCGATTGCACGAGACGTCCGTCCATCAGAGGCGCGGCGCCAATCGCAGCGGCGGACGCGGAAGGTCGGGGGCGTCCGAGTGTGACGGGCGTCGTGATTGGTCCATTCAAAACGACTAGGGGGTTTTCCGTGTTTTATTCATCATTTGGCGCCGCAATGCTGCACCTTTTCCTCATCATTCGCAGCTTTGCACTTCTCTTCGCCGTCTCCTGGTTTGCTTTCGCTTGATTTCTTGCTGTAGGGCTTCTTATTCCAGCCCGGAGCTGTTGAGGCGCGCAACGGCCAACCGCCAACCGCCACTGCTGCCCGGGCCTGGCGCTGGGAACCGGTCACGTGGCGAACAGGGCACGTGGTGCTTGTGACCAGCTGCTACATGGTGGCTCAAGGCAGTGCAACATAGACTAGTTAACATAGACAATAGGTGCAGGAGGAGGAGGCCATTCGGCCCTTTGAGCCAGCACCGCCATTCAATGTGACCATGGCTGATCGTCCCCTATCAATAACCCGTGCCTGCCTTCTCCCCATATCCCTTGACTCCACTAGCCCCTAGAGCTCTATCTAACTCTCTCTTAAACCCATCCAGTGATTTGGCCTCCACTGCCCTCTGCGGCAGGGAATTTCATAAATTCACAACTTTCAGGGTGAAAAAGTTTTTTCTCACCTCAGTTTTAAATGACCTCCCATTTACTCTAAGACTGTGGCCTCTGGTTCTGGACTCGCCCAACATTGGGAACATTTTTCCTGCATCTAGCTTGTCCACTCCTTTTATAATTTTATATGTTTCTATAAGATTCCCCCTCATCCTTCTAACTCTAGTGAATACAAGCCTAGTCTTTTCAATCTTTCCTCATATGACAGTTCCGCCATCCCAGGGATCAATCTCGTGAACTTACGCTGCACTGCCTCAATCACAAGGATGTCCTTCCTCAAATTAGGAGACCAAAACTGTACACAATACTCCAGATGTGGTCTCACCAGAGCCTTGTACAACTGCAGCTTGTGACCAGCTGCTTACATGGTGGCTCAAGGCAGTGCAACATAAACTATTTCAGTGGCATCCACCCTCGAGTCTTTATCACAAAAACTCATTCACCCGCCACTAAATGTTCTTATGTTTTTTTTTTAATCATTTTTGTCTTATTCTCCCTTGTGTATAATTTTATATATCATTTATTTTGTTACATGAGCAAAAAACATAAATTAACTCATTTCTTGGACAGATTGAGGGGGGATCTTATAGAAACTTACAAAATTCTTAAGGGGTTGGACAGGCTAGATGCAGGAAGATTGTTCCCGATGTTGGGGAAGTCCAGGACAAGGGGTCACAGTTTAAGGAGGAAATCGTTTAGGACCGAGATGGGAAAAACATTTTTCACACAGAGAGTGGTGAGTCTCTGGAATTCTCTGCCACAGAAGGCCAGTTCATTGGCTACATTTAAGAGGGAGTTAGATGTGGCCCTTGTGGCTAAAGGGATCAGGGGGTATGGAGAGAAGGCAGGTACAGGATACTGAGTTGGATGATCAGCCATGATCATAATGAATGGCGGTGCAGGCTCGAAGGGCCGAATGGCCTACTCCAGCACCTATTGTCTATGTGTCTATGTTTCTTAAGTGTTTATTTTATTCAACTTTTTTAACATCCTAAAAATATATAAAGAAAACTAGGAGTGAAAAAAAAAGTTTAATTACCACTAGAGTTGGAAAATCATTCCATTAGAATGATAAATAAAACATACCAACGTCTAAACAATGGGCTTCAACCCCATCTTACCCTTTCGGGCTTTGATTTTGATTTTGATTATTATTATTGATATTATTATTATTTTTCCTCTTCCTCTTCCTCTTTTTCTTCTTCCTCTTCTTCCTCTTCCTCTTCTTCCTCCTCCTCTTCTTCCTCCTCCTCTTCTTCCTCCACCTCTTCTTCCTCTCCTTCCTCCTCCTCCTCTTCGTCCTCTTCCTCTTCTTCTTCCCTCTAGGGAACATAGGCCATTGACAAATGTCCTCCACCTCACTTGGTTGTTGGCAGTTCAATCGAGGTCTCCCCAGTTGAGCCCACTCTCAGTCATTTCTGTCTGGGCACCTCTTCTCCAGCTGTTCCTGGGGTGACCTCTTTTCCTTTTTCCTTGGGAGGTTCCATTTCAGGACTTGCCGGGTGATGTTTCCTGAGGGTGTGTCCACGATAATACTTAACATCTGGTGGAGAGACAAAGTAGCAATGTGGACCTGTGGACAAGCCAAGAACAAGCCAGGAGCCCATTGACTTGCAAATTCAAAGGAGAAATTGGAGTTGGATTGAACACACCATTTTGGGGTTTTATTACTGCAGTTTTTGTCTTGGAAAACTAGCTCAAAATATAACTGTATTTCGTTGCTTGATGCAAATAAGTGCTGATAGATTGAAGTACAGTAAATATATATAGAAATCTAGTTCTAGCAGAAAAGTAGCTAAATTCTCAACACAGTTACAGTTCAACAGTTGCCTCCGGTGATCCTCCAGTGTTGCCATTTATACATTTATGATCCCACTAGCTCATCTGGTCTTACCTAAAAGGTTATATTACAGTAAATTTGGGAAATATCCTGCTATTTTGAAATTAGAAAACTATTGGCAAAGATAAAAAAAACATGTCAAATTTCCAGTTCCACTGCCATTAAAACCAATAAGAGCTTACTAACCACTTTAATGGCAATGCCTTTCATAAGTAGAGGAAACAAATATATAAATATCTGAATAAATTAAGTCATTCATCCCTCTAGTTTCATTCACCCCAAAATAATTTTTTTCGCCCTTGGGTTAATCATTCACCAGTTTAAGAAGCACTGGCTTATGAATGGGCATCAAGGACTTGGCTCCCACTCTTTAGTTTACTATGGTTTCAAGGTCAGTTTATTGTCACTTGTAGCAATTACGGTTACCATACAGCCATACTTAAAAAAGCAACAAGACACACAACTACATAAAAGTTAACATCAACATCCACCACAGTGGATTCCCCACATTCCTCACTGTGATGGAAGGCAACAAAGTACAAACATCTTTCCTCTTTATTCTTCCGCGGTCGGGGGCGTCGCACCATCTGCTGTCGGGGTGATCGAAGCTCCCGCGTCGGGGCGGTCGAAGCTCCTGCGGCTTGGATCTCCCCAAGTTGGTCCCTATCCAGCGACCGCGAGCGCCATGATGTTAAGTCTGCGGGCACCCGCGGTTGGAGCTTCAGAGTTCGTTCCTGACAAAGGGATTGCCAGCTCCGCGATGGAAGGGAATTGAATGCAACGTCTCCAAATTTGCGGATGACACAAAGCTGGGGGGGCAGTGTTAGTTGTGAGGAGGATGCTAGGAGGCTGCAAGGTGACTTGGATTGGTTGAGTGAGTGGGCAAATGCATGGCAGATGCAGTATAATGTGGATAAATGTGAGGTTATCCACTTTGATGGCAAAAAAAAAGTAGACTATTATCTGAATGGTGGCTGATTAGGAAAAGGGGAGATGCAACGAGACCTGGGTGACATGGTACACCAGTCATTGAAAGTAGGCATGCAGGTGCAGCAGGCAGTGAAGAAAGTGAATGGTATGTTGGCATTCATAGCAAAAGGATTTGAGTATAGGAGCAGGGAGGTTCTACTGCGGTTGTACGGGGTTTTGGTGAGGCCACACCTGGAGTATTGCGTACAGTTTTGGTCTCCAAATCTGAGGAAAGACATTATTGCCATAGAGGGAGTACAGAGAAGGTTCACCAGACTGATTCCTGGGATGGCAGGACTGGATGGACTCGGCTTGTACTTGCTAGAATTTAGAAGATTGAGTGGGGAATCTTATAGAAACTTACAAACTTCTTAAAGGGGTTGGACATTGGAAGAATGTTCCCGATGTTGGGGAAGTCCAGAATAAGGGGTCATAGTTTAAGGTTAATGGGGAAGTCTTTTAGGACCGAGATGAGAAAAACATTTTTCACACAGAGAGTGGTGAGTCTCTGGAATTCTCTGCCACAGAAGGTAGTTGAGGCCACTTCATTGGCTATATTTAAGAGGGAGTTAGATGTGGCCCTTGTGGCTAAAGGGATCAGGGGGTTTGGAGAGAAGGCAGATACGGGATACTGAGTTGGATGATCAGCCATGATCATATTTAGTGGTGATGCAGGCTCGAAGGGCTGAATGGCCTCCTCCTGCACCTATTTATATGTTTCTATGTTAAGTCCGCAGGCTCCCGCAGTTGGAGCTCTCCGAAGTCGATCCCCAGCAGAGGCCGCCAGTTCCACGATGTTAGACCGCCGTGCGGACAGAGACACGATACGGAAAAAGTCGCATCTCCGTCGAGGTAAGATATTAAAAAATGTTTCCCCGCACATAAAACAAGCTAAAGAACACTAAAACATACGTTGAACACATACTAAAAAAACAACAAAGAAGGAAAAGGACAAGACAGACTGTTGGCGAGGCAGCCATTGCGGGTGCCACCATGTTTTAATTTAGAGTTTAGTGTCACGTGTACCGAGGTCTTGCCACATGCTGCCTTGTTGCATTACAATCAAGCCGTTAACAGTGTATAGATACATGATAATAACGTTTAGTTTCGAGATACAGCGCTGAAGCAGACACTTCGGCCCACCGAGTCCGCAACGACCAACGATCCCTCGCACACTTGCACTCTCCTTCACACACACACTAGGGCCAATTTACACTTATACCAAGCCAATTAACCAACAAACCAGTAACCAAACAACCTGAAGATAGACACAAAAAGATGGAGTAACTCAGCGGGACCTGTACGTCTGTAAAAACCTGTACGTCTTTGGAATGTGGAAGGAAACCAAAGATCTTGGAGAAAAACCCACGCGGTCACAGGGAGAACGTACAAACTCCATACAGACAGCACCCGTAGTCAGGATTGAACCTGGGTCTCCGGCGCTGTTAGGCACAACACCACCACTGCGCCACCGTGCCATTTAGTGCAAGATAAAGCCAGTAAAGTCCGATCGACGATAGTCCGAGGGTCACCAATATGGTAGATAGTGGTTCAGGACAGCTCTCTGGTTCTGGTAGGATGGTTCAGTTGGAAGAAACTGTCCCTGAATCTGGAGGTGTGCGTTTTCACACTTCACTCTTTCACTTCTGCACGATGGGAGAGGGGAGAAGAGGGAGTAGCCACGGTGCGACTGGTCCTCGATTATGCTGCTGGCCTTGCCGAGGCAGCGTGAGGTATAAATGGAGTCAATAGAAGGGAGGTTGGTTTGTGTGATGGCCTGGGCTGCGTCCACAATTCGCGGATAGTATCTTGCAATAGAGCCTCACAGCGTGGAAACAGGCCCTTCGGCCCAGCTTGGCTCACGCCGACCAACATGCCGCATCTACACCTGTCCCATCTGCCCACGCTTGGCCCATATCCCTCTAACCCTGTCCTATCCATATACCTGTCCAAATGTCTCTTAAATGTGGCAAAAATAGTCTGAAGGAGCGTCTCGAGCCAAAATATCACCCCTTGCTTCTCTCCAGAGGTGCTGCCTGTCCCACTGAGTCACGCCAGCATTTTGTGCCTATCTTCAGCCTCTAATACCTTTGCCAGAGCTCGGTCCTTACACCCACCACCCTTTACGTAAAAAACGTTACCCCTCAGGTTCCTATTAAACCCTTCCCCTCACACTTTCCCTTTTCACTGTACCTCGCCACAAGTGACAATAATTAACTAGAAACAGAGAAAAATCGGTGCAGGAGCAGGCCAACTGGGCCCAACGAGCCAGCACCGCCATTCAATATGATCATGGCTGATCATCTAAAATCAGTGCCCCGTTCCTGCTTTCTCCCCATATCCCTTCATTCCTTTAGCCCTAAGATCAATATCTGACTGTCTCTTGAAAACATACAGTGGATTTGCCTCCACCGCCTTCTGTGGTAGAGAATTCCACAGATTCACAACTCTCAGGGTGAAAACGTTTTTCCTGATCTCAGTCCTAAATGGCCTCCCCCTTATTCTTAAACTGTGACCCCTGGTTCTGGACTCCCCCAACATGGGGAACATTTATCCTGCATCTAGCCTGTTCAATTCCTTTTTTTTTTAAATATTTCATAAGATCTACTCCAAAGTAAACTAACATTTATTCTCCAAATGCCCTGGCTTATTTCCCTCTTCATGTCACCCTCTGGACTTGGGTTATGTAAAACATGTAGAATGTAGAAACAATGAACTGCTGATGCTGGTTTACAAAAATAAAAGTGCTGGAATAAAGGCATAGATAGTGGATGTGGAAAGGATGTTTCTACTGGTGGGGGAGTCTTGGACCAGAGGTCATGGCCTCTTTGGAAAGGAGGGCGTTCTTTGGTAAGGAGGTGAGGAGGAACATCTTTAGTCAGAGGGTGGTTAATCTGTGGAACTTATTCTCACAGTGGGCTGTGGAGGCCAAGTCAGTGCCAAAGGCAGAAGTAGACAAATTCTTGATTAGAACGGATGTCAGGGGTTATGTGGAGAAGGCAGGAAATGAGTTGAGGAGGCAGAGATCAGCCATAGTTGAATGGCAGAGTAGGCCGAATGGCCTAATTCTACTCCTATAACTTATGAACGTGAATAAATCAGCGGGTCATGCACCATCTCTGGAGAACATGGAAACACAGGGTGACGCGGTGGTCGAGTTACTGCCTCACAGCTCCAGAGACCCAGGTTCAATCCTGACTACAGGTGCTGTCTGTACGGAGTTTGTGCGTTCTCCCTGTGACCACGTGGGTTTTCTCCGGGTGCTCGTTTCCTCCCACTCCCACTCTCCAAAGATTCACAATTAAAAATAACCAAGTTCAAGTTCACATTTATTGTCACATGCACCAATTAAGATACAGTGATATTTGAGTTACCATGCAGCCATATAAGTAAAAAAAGAACGCAACACGCAATAATTTTAACATAAACATCCACCACAGTGGAATCCCCATTCCTCACTGTGATGGAAGGCAATAAAGTTCAGTCATCTTCCTCCTTTGTTCACCCGTGGTCGGGGCCTTTGAACCCTCAACACTGTCGTTGCCGACGGCCCGATGTCCAAGCACTGATGGAGACTCTGGCGTCGGGACGGAACGGAAAAACTCCGTGGCATGGAGCTCTTGCGGCCTGAAACTCCAGGAAAGGCCGCACCAATACAGTTGTTAGGCCGCAGGGGAGAGACGGAGATGTGACACGGAGAAAGATCACATCTCCGTCGAGGTAAGTGACTGAAAACGGTTTCCCCCTATTCTCCTCCCTCACCCCCCACATATAAACATACCGAGAAACATTAAAACATACATTTTAGACACACTAAAAATAAAAAAAAAAGTCTAAATAACACACAGGCGGCTGGCAGTTGTGAGTTGTAAAATTGTCCCTAGTGTGTGTAGGTTAGTGTAGCTACACAAACTGGTGATCGCTGGTCGGCGTGGACTCGGTGGGCCGAAGGGCCTGTTTCCACGCTGTACGTACCTCTAAAGTCGAAAAGGTGACGTTTCGGGTTGGGACCCTTTTCCAGACCAACTTCGGAAAATGTTAAGCACAAACACTGAGAAGAAAAAAGTTAAATTGAATCAAACAGTCTGCTGAAATAGCATTTTTTTAGATCGGAATGCACCCGGTCAGATATTTTTACGTTCAGCTGCTCTTGTTGCTGACAATTGCAACAGTGTTTAAACTGTTTTAAATATATAATCATCTTCCACGAATGACACATTAAACCAAGAGGACGTTTTCCAAAGGTTGGTCGACTCCAGACACTTTCTGAGTCCTGTAGATGTGGATCAATGATGGTTGCATATGGTTGGTGAATGGAGCATTTTTGTTGTTGCAATGGGTAGGGAGATGAGAGATATGGGCCAAATGCAGGCAGGTGGGATTAATGTAGATGGGGCATGTTGGCCAGTGTGGGCAGATTGGGTGGAAGGGCCTGTTTCCATGCTGTATCACTCCATGACTCTCCAATTTTAATTCTGGTGTGTGATGCCAATTTGAATTCGCACTTGGCGCTGGTACTTTGTATTAATTCCAGGGTCAAGGCGTCCGATCCTCTCCCAACCGAAAATAGGCAGGTTTATGTGTAAGAAGGTGACTGCAGATTCTGGCTCAAACCAAAGATAGACACAAAAAGCTGGCGTAACTCAGCCTGCGAGGACCTGTTTCTTTTATCATCGTTACTCCTCTGCATTCCTTTCATTCATTTGTTCTATATCTCTACATCACCGTCTATATCTCTCGTTTCCCTTCCCCCGACTCTCAGTCTGAAGAAGGGCCTTGATCCGAAACGTCGGAGATGCTGCCTGGCCCGTCGAGTAACTCCTGCCTTTTGTGTCTATCTTAGGTTTACGTGTAATTCCTATCCAATCCATTAACTCTACTGGGTAACTAGTGCTGAATTGGGGCTGGCACAGACTGGAGCAGCTGCCTCTTACATTCAGCCATCCAGGTTCGATCCCCACCTCCGGTGCTCTGTGTATGTGTGGAGTTTGTACGTCCTCTGGGTGACCTGCGTGGGTTTTCTCTGGGAGACCCGGTTTCCTCCCACACTCCAACGCCGTTCAGGTTTGCAGGTTAATTGGCTTGGTAAAATTGTACATTGTCCCTAGTGTTCGTAGGATAGTGTTAGTGTGTGGGGATCGCTGGTTGGCGCGGACCCGGTGGGCCGAAGGGCCTGTTTCCGCGCTGTATCTCTAATCTAAACTAAATCATCCATATTATGTAATCTTTCGTTCACCTCTCTTCCAGCTCCCCCTTCCCCCCCCCCCCCCCCCCCCCCACTCTTACATCAGTCTGAAAAAGATCACCATTCCATATTCTCCAGAGATGCTGCCTGACCCGCTGAGTTACACCAGCACTCTGTGTCTATCTTCGGTATAAACCAGCATCTGCAGTTCCTTTCGACACAGGTCGGTAAATTAATAGTCTAGTGCAGATATAAGAAACTGCAGATGCTGGAATCTTGAGCAAAGTACAAAGTGCCGGAGGAACTCAATGGGTCAGGCAGCATCTGTGGAGGGAAATAGACAGGCGATGTTTTGTGTCAGACTGATTGTAGAAGGGGGGAAGAAAGCTGGGAAAGAGGTGGGGGTGGGACAAAGCCTGGCAAATGATAGAGTGTAGAAAGGAGCTGCAGATGCTGCGTTATACCGGAGATAGACGCAAAGTGCTGGAGTGACTCAGCGGGACAGGCAGCATCTCTGGAGAAAGCGGATAAGGTGATGTTTTGGGTCAAGACCCGATAATCAGACTGAACCTGAAACGTCACCTATCCACGTTCTCCATCCAGAGATGCTGCCTGAGCCGCTGAGTTACTCCAGCACTTTGTGCCATTTTCTTTTGCAAACTAGCATCTGCAGTTCCTCAAGAACAACGTTTCAGATCGGCACTCTTCTTCAGACTGTATCTTCCCCTTTGCTCTATCGATTGTAACTGAGTCTGACTTGGTTGTATTGATGTAGACTGTCGGACTATCTGAACCGTTTGGCTAGCCTGCAAAACGAAGCTTTTCACTGTATCTCGGTACTCGTGACAATAACAGACCCAATCTTCACCGAGAAACAAGGAACTACAGATGTTGGTTTATGAAGAAAAGGTCATAGAAACATAGAAACATAGAAAAATAGGTGCAGGAGTAGGCCATTCGGCCCTTCGAGCCTGCACCGCCATTCAATGTGATCATGGCTGATCATCCAACTCAGTATCCCGTACCTGCCATCTCTCCATACCCCCTGATCTCTTTAGCCACAAGGGCCACATCTAACGCCCTCTTAAATATAGCCAAAGAACTGGCCTCAACTACCTTCTGTGGCAGAGAATTCCAGAGACTCACCACTCTCTGTGTAAAGAATGTTTTCCTCATTTCGGTCCTAAAGGAATTCCCCCTTATCCTTAGACTGTGACCCCTTGTTCTGGAATTACTCCAGGTCACAAGTGCCTGGAGTAATTCAGCAAGTCAGGCAGCATCTCTGGAGAACACAAAGGAGGGTCCCAGTCTGAAGAAGGGTCCCGACCCGAAATATCACCTATCAACGTTCCCCAGAGATGCTGCCTGATCCATTGAGTTACTTCAGTACTTTGTGTCTTTTTTCTTTGTAAACCAGCATCTGCAGTTCCTTGTGTCTAATGAGTTGATGTTGGTCTCAATGTTTCACTCAACCACATTTGTCGATATGCCTTAAATAGAACACATTTTACAATGGGGGAGCCCTTTACTTTCCAATGCTGAGGTTGCTATACAAGAAGAATTATCTGAAGAAGGGTCTCGACCTGAAACATCACCTATTTCCTTCGCTCCATAGATGCTCCCTCACCCGCTGAGTTACTCCAGCATTTTTGTCTCCCTTACAATTTTGAGTGTTATTTAATAAGTTCATCAGTTCTTGGAGCAGAATTAGGCCATTCGGCCCCTTCAAGTCTACTCTGCCGTTCAATCATGGCTGATCTATCTTTTCCTCTCAACCCCATTCTCCGTCCTTCCCCCCATAACCCCTGATGCCCGTACCAATCAAGAATCTATCCCTGGAGAGAAGGAAATGGGCAACGTTTTGTGTCGAAACCCCTCTTCAGACTGATGTGAAGGTGGGGGGGCGGGTAGAAGAAAGGAAGAGGTGGAGCCAGTGGGCTGAGGGATGTTCACACCGCTGGGGTGCAAACTGCCGCAGCGAAATATGAGGTGCTGCTCCTCCAATTTACGGTGGTCCTCACTCTGGCCACGGAGGAGGCTTAGGTGTAGAGTGCCGAGAAAGGGTCCAGAGACGTATTACGAGGATGTTGCCAGGACTCAAAGGCCTGAGCTACAGGGAGAAGGCTGGGACTTTATTCCTTGGAGCTCAGGGGGATGAGGAGTGATGTGAGAGAGGTGTACACAATAGTGAGAGGAATAGATCGGGCCTTTCACCCAGAGTTGGGAAATCGGGAACCAGAGGACATGGGTTTAAGGGGACGATTTAGGAACCTGAGGGGTAACTTTTTCTTTCCACTAAGCGCGGCTGGTGTATCTTTGCCCCGTTAATTTCCCAATATTAAAGAAGTTTGCTCTTCTCGCTTGGTCCGTGTCTCACTGACTTGATGAAAGCGGTTGTTTCTGATTTATTGCAGAGGCCAGAACTGACAATCAAGCAGCGATGGAAACGACTGCAGACCTCGCAAGTGAAAGCCAGGGCCGAGCCCTACATGCCACCCCGAACAAGCTGGACCAAGCCAACAGTGTTCCCGGTGCTGGTGAGTGGGGAGAATCGGCGGGCAAGGGGGATTCAATCCCATCCCCGCTGTCAGCGCGCTTTCCCCAGGTGCCAGGGCTTCGCGTTGAAGCCAGGCGCAACGGCGGCCGTTTCTCATTCAATCTCGCTGGGGGAGAGCTGCCGCCTCACAGCGCCAGACCCCCGGGTTCCATCCTGACTCTGGCCGCTGTTTGTACATTCTCCCGTTATAAACCGCCTGGGTTTCCTCCGGGTGCTCCGGTTTGGTCCCACATGAATAGAAGTTGCGCTTGGGTACAAGTAAGTGGCTTCCAGTTTGTGCGTGGGTTTTCTCCGGGTGCTCGGGTTTCCCGCACACACTCCAAAGACGTTCAGCGTTGCAGGCCCTTTGGCTTCTGTGGATTATAAGCAGTCAGTCAGTGTATGACCGATCGCTAGTCGGTGCAGGCTCGGTGGGCCGATGGGCCTGTTTCCGCTCGTATCTCTAAACTAAAACACTCGGGGGAAAATGGAAAAACAACAGGTTTCTCTGTCGCTCTCATCCAATCCGTTAGCATCAAAGGAGATTAGCCCCAGTTAGCACCGACGGCCGCAGAGACCCAGGTTCGATCCTGACCTCGGACGCTGTCTGTGTGTGGAGTTTGTGCCCCTCTCCCTGTAACTCCCTAGGTTTCTTACTGGTGCTCCGGTTTCCTCCCACATCCCAACGAGTATGGGTTCAAACCTGACCTCGGGAGCTGCCGTGTTTGTGGAGTTTGCACGTTCTCCTTGTGATCTGGTGGGTTTTCTCCAGGTGCTCCGATTCCCCGATTCTCCGGGTGTTCCGATTTCCCCACCCCTTCACCGCCAATCCCCAAAGACGCAAGTTAATTGGCATCTGTAATTATCCCCCAGTGTGTAGGGAATGGATGAGAAAGTGGGATAACATAGAACTTGTGTGAACTGGTTATAAAAAATAACTGCAGATGCTGATTTACACCAAGGATAATCACAAAGAGCTGGAGTAACTCAGCAGGCCGGGCAGCATCTCTGGAGTAAATGGGTAGGTAACTTCCTATATGGAGTATTGCGTACAGTTTTGGTCTCCTAATCTGAGGAAAGACATCCTTGCCATAGAGGGAGTACAGAGAAGGTTCACCAGACTGATTCCTGGGATGTCAGGACTTTCATATGAAGAAAGACTGCATAGACTCGGCTTGTACTCGCTGGAGTTTAGGAGATTGAGGGGGGATGTTATAGAAACTTACAAAATTCTTAAGGGGTTGGACAGGCTAGATGCAGGAAGATTGTTCCCGATGTTGGGGAAGTCCAGGACAAGGGTCACAGTTTAAGGATAAGGGGGGAGTCTTTTCGGACCGATATGAGAAGATCATTTTTCACACAGAGAGTGGTGAATCTGTGGAATTCTCTGCCACAGAAGGTAGTTGAGGCCAGTTCATTGGCTATATTTAAGAGGGAGTTAGATGTGGCCCTTGTGGCTAAAGGGATCAGGGGGTATGGAGAGAAGGCAGGTACGGGATACTGAGTTGGATGATCAGCCATGATCATATTGAATGGTGGTGCAGGCTCGAAGGGCCGAATGGCCTACTCCTGCACCTATTTTCTATGTTTCTATGATAATCAAATGGATAGATTTTATAGGTCCGAGGAAGGGTCCCAATCCGAAAGGTCGCATATCCTGGATTCTTCTCTGCAGATACTGCCTGTTCCGCTGAGTTACTGCAGCACTTCATGTGAATGGGCGATCGCTGGTTGGCGTGGACTCGGTGGGCCGAAGGGCCTGTTTCCACGCTGTATCTCTAAACTAAAGAGACTGCTGATGCTGCAATCTAAAGGAAATACAAACTGCCTGAGAAACGTCACCCATTCCTTCTCTCCAGAGATACTGCCTGTCCCACTGAGTTACTCCAGCATTTTGTGTCAGTCTTCGATTTAAACCAGCATCTGCAGTTCCCTCCCACACACGAGGAGTCTGCACGTTTTCCCCGTGACCGGGTGGGTTTCCTCCAGGTGCTCCGGTTTCATCCCACATCAGAAAGACATGCAGGGTTGTGGGTTAACCTGGCCCTCGAAATGGCTTACCCCTTTTAATCTAAAACTGTGACCCCTGGTACTGGACTCCCCCAACATCGGGAACATGTTTCCTGCCTCTAGCGTGTTCAAACCCTTAATAATCTTATATGTTTCAATAAGATTCCCTCTCATCCTCCTAAATCCCAGAGTGTACAAGCCCAGCCGCTCTATTCTCTCAGCATATGACAGTCCTGCCATCCCGGGAATTAACCTTATAAACATACGCTGCACTGCACCCCCTCAATAGCAAGACATTATAATTTCAGTGTGTGAGATGGGAATCCTTCTGTCTACGGGCATTATCCTTCCTACTTGTTGAAGTGATGCTGCCCGCAATATCTCACTTACCGCGTATTTTTGTGCGAATAAGGGGTAAGCCATTTAGTTTATTGTTTTTATAAGTTCCAGCAGCAGAATTAGGCTATTTGGCCCATCCAATCTACTCTGCCATTCAATCATGGCTGATCAATCCTTCCTTCTCAACTCCATTCTCCAGCCTTCTCCAAGTATTCTCCTCATTCACTCAACGAGCGTGTGGGGGGGGGGTGGTGGGGGGGGGGGGGCAGGAGTGGGCCATTCGGCCCATTCGGCCCTTCGAGCCAGCAACGCCATTCAATGTGATCATGGCTGATCATCCACAATCAGTACCCCGTTCCTGCCTTCTCCCCATATCTCGTGACTCAGCTATCTTTAAGAACCCTATCCAGCTCTCTCATAAAAGGTTCCAGAGAACTGGCCTCCACCACCCTCTGAGGCAGAGAATTCCATAGACTTACAACTCTCTGTGGGAAGAAGTGTTTCCTCATCTCCGTTCTAAATGGCTTACCCCTTATTCTTAAACTGTGGCCCCTGGTTCTGGACTCCCCCAACATCGGGAACATGTTTCCTGCCTCTAGCATGTCCAAACCCTTAATAATCTTACATGTTTCAATAAGATCCCCGCTCATCCTTCTAAATTCTAGCGTATACAAACAAGCCCATTCTCTCAGCATATGACAGTCCCGCCATCCCGGGAATTAACCTTGTAAACATACGCTGCACTCCCTCAATAGCAAGAAGTGATAATTTCAGTGTGCGAGATGGGAATCGTTCTACTTACGGATATAATCCTTCCTACTTATTGAAATGATGCTGCTCGCAATATCTCCTTTGCCGCATATTTTTGTGCAAATTGCTTTCAATTGAACTAATTTTGCAACAGGGAGTCCCTCCATTAATTTCTTACTGTGAGTGGTACTAAAGAAAGTTCCTCTTTATTCCACGTCCATGTAGCACTAATCGACGATTGTTCCTGATTTATTTCAGAGCCAAGGCTTAATTTATTAACCGGCTCATTGACGTCTCCCAGCCTCATGAGAGAAGGAACCAGCAGCGTTTTCCATGCGATTTTGAAAACGATGGACCATGCAAACGGTAAGGAACCTCGCTTCATAAGTTCATAAGTTACTGGAGCAGAATTAGGCCATTCGGCCCATCAAGCCCATTCCGCCATCCAAGCGTGGCTGATCTATCTCTCCCTCCCAACTCCACTCTCCCGCCTTCTCCCCGTAACCCCTGACACCCGTACCAATCAAGAATCTATCTATCTCTGCCTTAAAAATGTCCATCGATTTGGCCTCCGGTGGCAATGAGTTCCACAGATTTGCCACCCTCTGACTGAAGAAATTCCTCCTCACCTCCTTCTGAGAATAACATGCTTTAATTCTGAGGCTGATCTCTGGTCCCAGACCACACTAGTGGAAACATCCTCTCCACATCCACTCTATCCACAGATTCGCCACCCTCTGACTGAAGAAATTCCTCCTCATCTCCTTTCTGCAAGTACATCCTTTTATTCTGAGGATGTGCCCTCTGATCCCAGATTCTCTCACGAGTGCAAGGGAAACCCTTGCACTAGTGGAAACATCCTCTCCTCTGAGCGTCATTTGGCCTTTGAGGAAAATATACGTAATTGCCTTGACTACAATGTAACTTTAACCTTGCAATCTTCCACAGATGGTTGGACAAAGGCCAGGGTTGAAATGACATAGATTGTGAGTTGACAAAAATGCTGGAGAAACTCAGCGGGTGAGGCAGCATCTATGGAGCGAACGAATAAGCGAGTTTCGGGTCCTCTTCTTCTCCTTGTTCCCCGACCCGAAACGTCGCCTATCCCTTCGCTCCATAGATGCTGCCTCACCCACTGAGTTTCTCCAGCATTTTTGTCAACCTTCGATTTTTCCAGCATCTGCAGTTCTTTCTTAAACATAGCTTGTCTTTCCATCTTTGGCCTTTGTCCAATCATCTGCCTATCACACATCTCCCCCACCCCCCCCCCACCCCCCCCGTCCCCCCTCCACCATAGATTTTTACAAAATAATGTACATTTGGAAGTATATCTAGCTGAAGTTTCTTGGATGCGGCCTTGTTAGATTACAGCTAACTTAATGCAGCATTCCAATGTGAAAAGGTTCCCCACCCCTGGCTCAGGCTCTCGGGTCCTGGCAACAACCTCGTTAATTTCTCTGCAGCCTTTCAGGTTTAAGAATACTAGACTGAATCAGTGTGAGGAAGAGTCCCACCACGAAACGTCTGCGATCCATGTCCTCTCGAGATGTTGGCTGGGCCTCGGTACCCGTGACAATAATAAACAAAACCAAGCTGAACTAAGCATCTCCACTAATGCTCACAACGGTGGCCATCTTTTTTCTCTGTTTCAGAATCAAAGGCCCTGCATGATTTACGTAAGTAAAGGGCCTAAAGAGGCAGAGCGAGGATATAAGGGGTTAATGGAAGGGATTAATGGGGCTGGTATGATGACATAGTTTAAGACGGTCATAATCATAATCATACTTTATCAGCCAAGTATGTTTTGCAACATACGAGGAATTTCATTTGCCATACAGTCATACCAATAAAAAGCAACAGAACACACAAAATACATTTTAACATAAACATCCACCACAGTGCCTCCTCCACATTCCTCACTGTGATGGAATTATTGCGAAACAAAGTTCAATCTCTGCCCTTCTTTGTTCTCCCGTGGACGGGGGCCTCGAGTCTTCCATTGGCGGGATGATCTTGGCTCCCGTAGCCGGCGGCTGGGCCCTCAGCTCAGCTCAGCTAAATCTCAGCTCTCAAATCTCAGATTTGACCCCGGGTCGGGGCTGGTTGAAACCTTCTGCGACTTTGGAGGTTCCCGACATCGGTCTCTACCCGAGACTGCGAGCTCCTCGGTGGTGAAATCCGCAGGCAGAGGTTGGAGCGTGGATCCCAGGCAGGGGATCAAAAGCTCCGATGGTAAGTCCATGGCCCCGCGGTGGGGCTCAAAGTCAGTCTGGAGCAAGGCTGCCAGCTCCATGATGTTAGGCCGCAGAGCGACCGGAGATACGATCCGGAAAACAATCGCATCTCCAGCAAGGTAAGAAATTGGAAAAAAGGTTCCCCCACCCACCCCCCACCCCCCACCTAAAACAGACCAGAGAACATTAACACAAACGTTTTAAACACACTGAAAATAACCAAAAAGATGAAAAGACATGCCCATGATATGCTTTGAGCTAAATCGACCCATTGACGGGCAACCAAGATAAAGACATTAAGGATCAAAGGAAGACAGATGAAGAATTAAGAATGAAGATGAAGAATCAGATGAAGATAGGTAGGAGTAGACTTTGTAGGACTCAAATACTGACGTTATATCAGTTTGGTTTAGAGATACAGCGTGGAAACGGGTCCTTTGGCCCAGCGAGCCTGCGCTGACCAGCGATCACCCCGCACACTAACGCTATCCTTCACACACTAGGGGCAATTTACAATTTCACCAAGCCAATTAACCTACAAACTTGAACGTCTTTGGAGTGTGATAGGGAAAAAGATACCCCGGGAAAAAACCCAAGCAGGAGGTCACGGGGAGAACGAACAAATTCCGTACAGATAGCACCCGTAGTCAGGATCAAACCCGGGTCTCTGGCGCTGTGAGGCAGCAACTCTACCGCTGCGCCAATGTGCCGCCCGTCATTATATGTTGAATAACTTCCACTCAAGCTTCAATTATAGAATGGTCGTGTGAGTTCAGAATTCATCAAAAGACAGAAAATGAGGATGGTTTTAAATTATCCTATAACTGGCCATTCAGTGATTTAATTACACTGCCAAGAAACTTGTAATCTTCAATCAAGGTTCAAGGTTAGTTTATTGGTCACATACACCAATTGGTGTAGTGAAATGTTTCCTGCCATGCAGCACATAAAATAAAGAATACAGACACAATACTAATAAAGAGATTTAAACATAAAAAACATCCCCCCACAATGGTTCCCATTATGAGGGAAGGCACAATGTCCAGTCCCCAACCCATGTCCACCCATAGTCAGGCCTATTGAGGCCTCCGCAGTCGCCTTCACGGAGGCCCGATGTTCCAGGCCGTTCTCGCTGGGTGATGGTGCTCCGGCGTCGGGAGAATCCTCTCAGCGGCTTGGGACACTGGGAACGGCCGCTTCCTTACCGGAGTCCGCGGCTTCCGAAGCCGACAACGCCGCGCTGAATGGAGCTCCACAACTGGCTCCCGATGTTGAAGTCGGCGCCGCCGCCCGCGGCTGGCAGCTCCACAGTCCCGCGGCTCCGCGATGTTTGTCTCGGCGGTTTCAGCTCACCGGAGCTCCAGCACGGCGACCCAGGCAAGGCATCACCCGCTCCACCCCGCGATGGCGCTCCAGCGTTCCGCCGCTGCCGAAGCCGAGGTTCTGGGTGGTCCCCTCAGGAAACGCCGCTCCAGGCCCACTGGTAGGCCACGAGGACGGGTCGAAGATGCAGCCCGGAGAAAAGCTGCCTCTCCGACCAGGTAGGGACCAGGAAAAGCAGTTTCCCCCTTCCCCCCCCCCCCCCCTCCCGCCCCCCACATAAAAAAGAATAGGCTCCAAAAACAAAACACTTTAACTCACTAAAATAAAGAAAAGGGTGAAAAACATACAGCTGCAGGCTGGGCAGCCATACCATAGAGGACGGCGCCCCCTATCAACTTAACCACTGAAGATTTACTGTTATTTGTATTGAGAATTGTTTCCAAAGCAATTCTCATAAATGTGCATTCTAATTGTGGGTAATTGTGACCTTATGGTCTTAGTTTCAGGGATACAGCGTGGAAACAGGCCCTTCGGCCCACCGAGTCCAGGCCGACCATCATGGTCAGTCTGAAGAAGGGCCCTACCTGAAACACCACCACTCCGTTCTCTCCAGAGTCGCTGAGTTACTCCGGCACTTTGTGTCCATGTCAAATTCTTGACCCATCGAGAAAAGACCAGTCTTATTCACATCCCCCGTAAGAGTGACGGAGATTCTTTGGAGGCCAAAGGAACAGATTTCGGAGAAAATTAGTCAGAGGGTGGTGAATCTGTGGAATTCTTTAGTCGGAGGGTGGTGGATCTGTGGAATTCTTTAGTCAGAGGGTGGTGGATCTGTGGAATTCTTTGCCACGGAAGGCAGTGGAGGCCAAGTCAGTGGATATATTTAAGGCAGAGATAGATAGATAGATAGATTTTTGAATAGTATGGGTGTCAGAGGTTATGGGGAGAAGGCAGGACAATGGGGTTTGGAGGGAGAGATAGGTCAGTCATGACTGAATGGTGGAGTAGACTTGATGGGCCGAATGGCCTATTTCTACTCTTATCCCTTATGACCATATGAAAATATTTCAAAAGCACTGAAAATAACCCGAAAATAATGACCCCATTCATTATCTTACTTGATCTTTACGGTACTAAGTGCATACGTATGCAGTTGTCCACAAGGGAATTGGATGGAAATTGTTTGTTCAACATGTTCAATTGATGTAACATTGAGATGACTACAATTTTAACGCTGAAGGTTGTATTTGGACTTGTTACATCCAGAAAGTTGCAAAGGTCCTTGTGTGATTGGCCTTAATGTATCTTTTCTGCTTATTGTATTTTTAGATTTGAAAACACTCAGCGAAATTTTTGGTAAGAATTAGTCATCACAAAAGCTGGCTTTCAAAGTTTATGAAATGGTTCAGCGTACTGAGACAAAACGCAGATGAGATCATAGAGTCAAGCAACAAGGAAAGAGACCCTTCATCCCAACTCATCCATGCTATCTAAGTTGCCCCATTAAACCTCGCCCCATTTGTCCATGTTTGGTCTATAACCCTCTAAACCATTCCTATCCATGTACCCGTCCAAATCTTGTTTATCATCATCATCATCATTGTTGAAAACATTAGCGACACAGTGGTGCTGGTTTCCGATGGGAACGGATTGATTAAGGTTTATTTAAATAGGGACAGATACACTTGAAACAGTCATCAACAGTATGCATCATAGTGTCTTTAGCCAAAGCTAATTCGCAACAACGGTGACGGACGCACCACACACCTCTGTCCTCCAGTTCCTGCGGACTTCCGCCGGTGGAAGTATAGGATATTGGTGTGTGTGTTTTATCATCATTCCTTACAATGCTGTGTACGACAGTGATCGCAATGTCTACTGAAGGGTGGATGGCCGTTGGCTCGCTAGGAGCTCATCCGCCCTTTTGACAGGTCTTGTTTTTGGTCCTGCTGGGGGTCCACAGCCCCCTCCTCACCTGGTGGGGCAGACAGTTTAGTTGCCGACTAACCAACCATGGAGCAGATAGCACGGGATTGCATGGCGGAGGGAACACCCACCGACCTGACCTGAAAATCCTGTTTAAATATTGTTATAGTATCTGCCTCAATTACCTCATTCCATATACCCATCACCTTATGTGTAAAAATAGTTGCCCCTCGGGTTCCTGATAAATCCTTTCCCCCCCCACCTTAATCCCATGTCCTCTGGTTCTCGATTCCCCTACTCTGGGCAAAGCACTCGGTGCATCTACCCAATCTGTTCCTCTCACAATTTTATCCACCTCATATAAGATCACCCCTCACCCTCCTGCGCTCCAAGGAATAAAGTCCCCGCCTGCTCAACTTCTCCCTATAATTCAGGATCTCAAGTCCTGGCAACCTCCTTGCAAATCTTCTCTTCACCCTTCCCAGCTTGATAACATCTTTCCTACAATATGGTGACCAAAACTGAACACAGGGGGGGGGAAGTGGGGGGGGGGGGGGGATGGGGGGGGGGGAGACGGAGGGGGGGGGGGGGGGAAGCGGGGAGAAGGGGGATGGGGAGAAGAAAGGAAAAAGGAAAAGAAAGGAAAAAGGAAGAGGAGGAGCCCGAGGGCTGAGGGAGAGCTGAGAAGGGGAGGAGTCTGTTCGGGCAGTCTGTGCCCTAGCGGCATAAACATTGAATTCACCAATTTCCAGTAGCCCTTGCTGTCTCCTCCCCTTCTCAGCTCTCCCTCAACCCTCGGGCTCCTACTCTTCCTTTTTCCTTTCTTCTCCCCGTTCCCCCACCCCACCCCCACCCTACATCAGTCTGAGGAAGGGTTTCGGCCTGAAGCGTTGCCTATCTCCTTCGCTCCATAGATGCTGCTGCACCCGCTGAGTTTCTCCCGCACTTTTGTCTACCTTCTATATTCAATACTCTGACTGATGAAGGCCAATGTGCTGATATTTTATTTGACCGCCCTATCTACCTGTGATGCCAGTTTCAAGGAATGTGCACTGGCACTCCTAGATCCCTCTGCTCTACAACATTCACCAGAGCCCTGCTTTCATTGCCCTTGTAATTCTACCAAAATGCAACATCTCACATTTCTCTGCATTGAATTCCATCAACCATTCCTCAGCCCACCTGGCCAACTGATCAAGACCCTGCTGCAATTTTTGACATCCATCTTCACTATCTGCAATACCACCCACTTATGTATCATCTGGAAACTTGCTGATCTTGCCATGTACATTCTCATCCAAATCATTGATGTGGATGGCAAACAGCAATGGGCCCAGCACTGAACCCCGAGGCACACCACTAGTCACAGGCCTCCAGTCCGAGAAGCAACCTTCCACCATCACCTTCTGCTTCCTTCCTTGAAGCCAATTTTTCCATCAATTCAGCTATCCAAGGATTCCTCGCGATCTAACTCTCCAGAGCAGCCTACCATGCGGAACCTTGTCGAATGCTTTGCTGAAGTAAATATACACAACATCTACAGCTCTGCCCACATCAACTTTTTTGGTCCCATCTTCAAAGAACTCAGATTTGTGAGACACGAACTTCCACAAACAAAATCATGCAGACTCTCCCAAATCTGCCCTTGTCCATCTAAATACATGTATATCCTATCCCTCAAAATACTCTCTAGTAACTTTCCGACTACGGATGTTAGGCTCACTGGCCTATCGATCCTAGCCTTTTCCCTGAAGCCCTTCTCGAATAGGGGCACAACATTTGCCACCCTCCATTCTTCTCGAGGATCTTAAATTAATATTGCATCCAAAATAAAGCACCCCATCACCAGGGCTTAGTTTTAGTTTGGTTAGAGATACAGCGCGGAAACAGGCCCTTTGGCCCACCGAGTCCGCACCGACCAGCCATCCCCGCACACTAACACTATCCTACACACTCTAGGGACAATTTTACATTTATTCCAAGCCAATTAACCTGCAAACCTGTACGCCTTTGGAGTGTGGGTGGAAGCCGAAGATCTCGGAGAAAACCCACGCTGGTCACGGGTAGAACGTGCAAACTCCGTACAGGCAGCACCCGTAGTCGGGATGGAACCCGGGCCTCTGGTGCTGCAAGGCAGCAACTCTACCGCTGCACCACCGTGCCACCCTTGAAGCCATTGTGTGAATAGTTTATTTCTGGATATAAATAGTGAAGTCTTGCACCACTTTAGTTAATGCATTACTCTAACATTGCATATATAATATCCTCAGCGTTATTTTATCATGATTTTAAATTAATTACAATTAATTGTGTCCTTCAGCTGTAGATAAATTTCACGAAAGGGCAGGTGAGTAAAGAAAAAAACAGAATATTCAAAGACTTAGAAACATAGAAAATAGGTGCAGGAGGAGGCCATTTGGCCCTTCGAGCCAGCACCGCCATTCATTGTGATCATGGCTGATCGTCCGCTATCAATAACCCGTGCCTGCCTTCTCCCCATATCCCTTGGCTCCACCAGCCCCTAGAGCTCCAACTCTCAAATCCATCCAGTGACTTGGCCTCCACTGCCCTCTGTGGCAGGCAATTCCACAAATTCACAACTCTCTGGGTGAAAAAGATTTTTCTCACCTCAGTCTTAAATGACCTCCCCTTTATTCTAAGACTTTGACCCCTGGTTCTGGACTCGCCCAACATTGGGAACATTTTTCCTGCATTTAGCTTGTCCAGTCCTTGTCAATCCAAAGACAATTCTACCACTGCGCCACCGTGCTGTCCTTTGCAGAGAGGGAAAGATTCAGTTCAGTTTATTGTCACGTGTACCGAGGTACAGTGAAAAGCTTTTGCTGCGTACTATCCAGTCAGCGGAAAGACAATACGTGATTACAATCGATCCATTCACAGTGTACAGATACATGATAAGGGAATAACGTTTAGTGCAAGGTAAAGCCAGCAACGTCCGATCAAGGTTAGTCCGAGGGTCACCAAAGAGGTAGATTGTAGTCAGCACTGCTCTCTGGTTGTGGTGGGATGATCCAGTTGCCTGATAACAGCTGGGAAGAAACTGTCCCTGAATCTGGAGGTGTGCGTTTTCACACTTCTATACCTTTTGCCTGATGGGAGAGGGGAGAAGAGGGAGTGGCCGGGGTGAGACAGGTCCTTGATTATACTGCTGGCCTTGCCGAGGCAGCGTGAGGTGTAGATGGAGTCAATGGAAGGGAGGGTTACACAAAAAGCTGGAGAAACTCAGCGGGTGCAGCAGCAGCATCTAAGGAGCGAAGGAGATAGGTGACGTTTCGGGTCGAGACCCTTCTTCAGACTGGTTAGGGATCAGGGAAACGAGAGATTTAGACAATGATGTGGAGAGATAAGGAACAATGAATGAAAGATATGCAAAAAAGTATTGATGATAAAGGAAACAGGCCATTGTAAGCTGTTTGTAGTGTGAAAATGAGAAGCTAGTGCGACTGGGGAGGGGGGGGGGGGGGGAGATGGAGAAGGAATGTCAGGGCCAGAGGGCTGAGGGAGAGGTGGGGAGGGGTGGGGGCAGTCTGGGTTAACAGAATTGAGAAAATTCAATGTTTAAGCCCAGAGGATGCAGACTCCCCAAGATGAATATGAGGTGCTGTTCCTCCAACTTGCGGTGTTGCTCACTCTGGCCGTGGAGGAAGCCCAGGACCGAGAGGTCGGTTACGGAATGGGAGGGGGAGTTGAAGTGCTGAGCCGCCGGGAGGTCGGGTTGGTTATTGCGGACCGAGCGGAGGTGTTCGGCGAAACGATCGCCCAGCCTCCGCTTGGTCTCACTGATGTAGATCAGCTGGCATCTGGAGCAACGGATGCAGTAGATGAGGTTGGAGAGGTGCAGGTGAACCTCTGTCGGACTTGGAAGGACTGCTTGGGTCCCTGAAAGGAGTGGATGGGGGAGGTGAAGGGACAAGTGTAGCATCTCTTGCGGTTGCAAGGGAGGTTGGTTTGCGTAATGGTCTGGGCTACATCCACAATTTGCTGCAATTCTTGCGGTCTTGGATGGAGCTGTTCCCAAACCGTGCCGCGATGCATCCCGATAAAATGCTTTCCATGGTACATCTGTCGGAGTGGCTGAGAGGTTACAATCGCCCCTGATACTCAATGTGAAGCTCAAAGCCTACACAACTTTGCTTTCAGATGCCTTTATTCCTATTGTGTCTTGCAGATGCTTTGAAGATTGAAACAATGTCAGGTGGGATATGGAGATTTCACTTCATGCACCACATACTCAGGCGCCTTTCACGTCTTCTCAACAACTTTACAACCAGAAGATAGACACAAAAAGCTGGAGTAAGTCAGCGGGACAGGCAGCATCTCCGGAGAGAAGGAGTGGGTGACGTTTCGGGTCGAGACCCTTCTTCAGACTGAAGACCTGAAACAACACCCATTCATTCTCTCCAAAGATGCTGCCTGTCCCGCTGAGTTACTCCAGCATTTTGTGTCTTTCTTTGGTGTAAGCCAGCATCTGCAGTTCTTTCTTACACACGTGCCTATCTCTACAGCCAGACTCACTCAGAGGACAATATGATACCAACACACTCTTTTCACTGTGACTGCGTGGTTTTTCACTGGCTGTTCGTTGTTCATAAGTTCATCAGTTCTAGGAGCAGAATTAAGCCATTCGGTGGCCCATGGGCGGAAATCCTGGGGGGGGGGGGCTGTGCCCCCCTAATGTTGCGGCAAAA
>CAUPSL010001126.1:0-53180 GCA_963514005.1 Raja brachyura
TCTCTGCCTCTGTCGCTGCCTCTGCCTCTCTCTCTGCCTCTCTCTTATTATATATTCAATGCAACATATCCATTTCATTCCCATTATATTATTTAATATCAAGTATTATGTGTGGAAAGCCCATTCTGGCAATTAATTCCAAATTGAATCTGGATTTTTCAGTTTATTTATCTTCGCTTGCCAGAGTGTGGAACTAATATCATTCCCTATTCATTAATATGTGGAGAAACAATTTGGGAAATACATCCGTGGATACTACCAAACAACCACAAGAATTCCATATCAAACAGGCCCAATTGTAAAAGATATACAGCAAAATCAAAGAAATTAATGATCTTAATAATAGGCAAGACATTTTCTCTATAAATGTTTACTGTTGGCATCCATGCCTCCTCAGGAATGACCAATGCGAGAACCAGTGTTTCCACTTTGAAGGAAATTACCCGAAATTTGGGAAATTTTGGTTGTTCTCGGGTAGTTTTAGGGAAATTAAATAATTTGGGGAAATATCCCGGCCCCGGTAAGCCTCCCCACCTGCGCATGTGTGACTGCCGGCCCAGCTGCGCACGCGCGGATACCGGGGCCCACTGCGCTCGTGTGGGGTCCAATCAGGCCCGCTGAATGATTTGCTGAAAAAAAAGTATGTACCTGTATATTTACGACCATCTGCGCCTGCGCCGTTGGGGGAGGCCCATCAACCGCGTCACAATTAAAAATGGCGCTGGTGCCAAGGTAGGGACGCCGTCTCCCCGCGCATGGGCATGTGCAGTGGCCCTGATATCCGCACGATCGCAGTTGGGGCGGCAGTCGCACATGCGCAGTTGGGCAAGACTTACCGGGCCAGGAAATACCATCAAATTCCAGGTAATTTGGAATTCTATTGCAGGAACATTTTTTTTGAGGTGTGGAAGCACTGGTGAGAACAAAGCAATAGACAGGGGATCTTTCCGGTCACCCTTTAACAAAAGCAGCAGTAACGGATTTTTTTTCTCATAATGTCATAAGGAATAGCAGTAGAATTCGGCCCATCAAGTCTACGCCATTCAATCATGGCTGATCTATCTCTCCCTCCTAACCCCATTCTCCTGCCTATAACCTCGGACACCTGTACTCTTAATCTCTTTTAAACCTCAAATTTATTAAATGGTTAAAGCTTCAGGTACATTTTAGAATGTGATAATTTTATGAATGTAGGCAATCAGTTTACTCTGTGGAATTTGTATATATTCTTGCGCAAAATAAATAGTATGGGTAACCATTTCTAAGGAGAAATAATCCTCCTTGTGTAATCCAGGATGTTTGCTGCCAGTTCGTGGTGGAAATGAATGGAAAACTCCAGCTCAATCAAATTATCCAGCCTACGATATGCTTTCACAGATAACAAACGTATGGCTTGATTGGAGACTGGAGCCTTGTTTTGTATAGATCATGTATGCAAAATCTTGCACATAATGTCTGTCAATTTTCGATACCTTTTGGGTAACCAGAATCTGTAAAACCCCATGTATATAACTCCATGTATAAGTCAACACATTTATTAAGATCTGATTTAAGAATCTGAGCCAATACCATAGAGAAACAAAAGCTGTAGTAACTCAGCGGGACAGGCAACTTCTCTGAAGAGAAGGAATCGGTGACGTTTCGGGTCGAGACCCTTCTTCAGACTGGTTAGGGATAAGGGAAACGAGATATAGACGATGATGTGGAGAGATAGAGAATGTTGCAGAACTCTCATCAGAGAGAGGACAACTTCTTTAAAGTCGACACACCGTGAGATTTTGCAGTGGAGCCGATGAAATGTGGAGGAAGGAACTGCAGAAGTTGGTTTAAACTGAAGATAGACACAAAAAGCTGGAGTAACTCAGCGGGAAATGCGGCATCTCTGCAGAGAAGGAATGGGTGATGCTTCTTCTGACCGGTTAGGGATAAGGGAAATGGGAGATAGACGATGATGTGGAGAGATGGAGGATGTTGCAGAAATCTCATCAGAAAGAGGAGGAGATCTTGGGTTTAAACCGGCATCTGCTGAGCCAATACCGTGTTCATCTTTGATTTTGGTGACTTAAGAATGCACTTTGTAACTGTAAAGACCAATCACATATAATGGAAACTACCTAAACTAGTCTTACTTAATCATATCCTCCCACTGAGTAGATATGAGGTCTACTGTCGAGGGAATTAAATGTAATATATCTCCAAGTTTGCGGATAACACAAAGCTGGGTGGCATTGTGAGCTCCGAGGAGAATGCTGTGAGGCTGCAGGGTGACTTGGATAGGTTGGGTGGGTGGGCAGATGCAGTATAATGTGGATAAATGTGAGGTTATCCACTTTGGTGGCAAGAACAGGAAGCCAGATTATTATCTGAATGGTGTCCGAGTTAGGAAAAGGGGAGGTGTAACAAGACCTGGGTGTCCTTGTACATTAGTCACTGAAAGTACGCATGTAGGTACAGCAGGCAGTGAAGAAGGCTAATGGCATGTTGGCCTTCATTGCAATAGGATTTGAGTTTAGAAACAAGGAGGTCCTACTGCAGTTGTACAGGGCCCTGGTGAGACCACACCTGGAGTATTGTCTTTATTTTTGGTCTCCTAATTTGAGGAAGGACATTCTTGCTGTTGAAGGAGTGCGGTGTGTGTTCACCAGGTTAATTCCCAGGATGGTGGGACTGACATATGATGAAAGAATGGGTCGACTGGGCATGTATTCACTGGAATTTAGAAGGATGAGAGGGGATCGTATAGAAACATATAAAACTCTTAAGGGATTGGACAGGCTAGATGCAGGAAAAATGCACCCCATGTTGGGGGAGTCCAGAACTGGGGGTCACAGTTTAAGAATAAGGGGTAGGCCATTTAGGACTGAGATGAGGAAAAACGTTTTCATCCAGAGAGTTGTGAATGTGGAATTCTCTGCTGCAGAAGGCTGTGGAGGCCAATTCACTGGATGTTTTCAAGAGAGCGTTACATTTAGCTCCTGGGGCTTATGGAATCAAAGGATATGGGGGGGGGGGGGGGGAAGCAGGAATGATGTACTGATTGTGAATGATCAGCCATGATCATAGGGGTGGAAGATTACAACCTTCAAGTGGTCCACCTGTTTCGACTAATGCAATCACCTCGATGTGCACAAACGGAAGATCAAATAGAACAAGTTGTCCAACAACTTTAGGCTGTGCACGCCACACGAAAGAAGAAGCCATGATCATATTGAATGGCTGTGCTGGCTCGAATGGCCAAATGGCCTACTCCTGCACCTATTTTCTATGTTTCTCTGTCCTATTTTTCTTTTCCTGTAATGTCCCGATGCATGGGAATAAAATGAATTCAAATTATGCTAACAGTAGGCTGAGGTGCCTAGGGCTTTCACAGAATTAGATCTTTGCATGCCACAACTCCAAAGCAAGTTTATACATTTATTTTAAATGTATTGACTCGCTTGCCTCCTGGTTGTGTTCTAAAAACCAGGTGACTTGTCAGCTCCCAACCTGAAGTCTACCCTGAAGTTCAACCTGAAAGAGACGTTTGGCAAAGCAGGTAGACAAAAAATGCTGGAGAAACGCAGCGGTGAGGCAGCATCTATGGAGCGAAGGAAATAGGCAACGTTTCGGGCCGAACCCCTTCTTCAGACTTGGCAAAGCAGGACTGGTTTAACGAGAATGATGAGGTAATTAAGTAATTAATTAGCTGCAAACATAATGTGTTCCTGGTTCAGAAATCCACATTTCCTCAAGGGAATAGAAACCGATGTAGAAACCTGGAACTGCAGGACACGATGTGTTGGAGTAACTCAGCGTTTTGGAAAGCATCTCTGGAGAACATGGATTGAGGAAACATCTGAGAAGGGTCCCGACAATGAAACATTATCTATCCATGTTCTCTGGATGCTGCCTGATCCGCTGAGCTACTCCAGCACTTTGTGTCCTTATTAAAAAGAGCTGTACAGCCACCTGAACAGATCCAGCAAAAAACATGTGACCTAACAAACAAATGGTGGATCGAGAGAGCGCAGAGGCGCAGCAACTTGCTGATGTTCGCGATGAGCTGTAAAAGCAATTTGCGATCAAAAACCCTCTCCCACTGAGAGCCAGAAAAGGGAATTAACTTATCAGGGACGTGAGGCAGTCAATGCCTTCTGAATGGAACACTTCAAGGACCATTTCAACTCTGCTCTTGATCTGAGTGTCCTGGAACGTATCCCACAACAACCAATTCATATTTATGAGTTTTAAAGCAAAAGGGTTAATGAAGAACTTTGCCACTGCAAGGGTGGCTGAACGATTTTGAGTGGAGCAGACACAATGCCAGTCCTGTCCATCAAATCCAAATTCCTTTGAAAGAACTTAAACCAGCTATGTTAGCCACATAATTGCACAATTACAGGAACTAATGCATAATTTAAGCAACCTTCTAGCATTCTCAACACAATTTTTTTGTGAGGCATTTTACAGGTGACCAAGTTAAATTTTTAGCCTAGTTTGTATCCAATTTATGCCCCAGGAAAGCCTTAATTATCTAGTAAAGCCACAGGAAAAAAAATCGTGTGGTGTTCCATCTTTTCAATCTATGATTTCACGAACAAAGTTCACTATTATCCAGTCTTGACTCTGTTGTGACCAAATTAAAGGAAATAGATTATTTATTTGTGTTTAGCCATGTGTTTAAACGAAAAAATACAAGTAGAGACTTAGGAGTGCATTAAATTCTTCAAATTCTTGTAACTGCTCGCTTTTACCAATGATGCCTGGATTAAGGGGTATTAGGAAGAGGTTGGTCAGACTTGGATTGTTTTCTCAGGAATACAGAAGTTGTGGGGAGAACTGATAGAAGTACCCGTATTTCCCGGCGTCGAAGACGACATTCCGTACCGAAAATAAGACCCGAAAATTTATCTGCGACTTGACGGCCGAAGGTTAGGTTGTTAGCCAAGAAATATAGATTTGGCTATCACTTAGTACAGCAACAACAAGAGCGATGTTGCTGTACTGAGGGATAGCCAAGTCCATTCCTCATTGCTGGATTTATATTCTCTGGCTGGGTGGCTAGGTCCAGTGTCACCCTTGCAGACACTTTGCTGATGGCGACATTCTACCAGGACTTGGGTCTGATCCCTCTCCCTCTCCCCCCCCCTCTCCCTCCCCCTCCCCTCCCTCTCTCTCCCCCCCTCTTCCCTTGCCTGGGGTGATGGTTGGGGCAGACACGATAGTTGCATTTAACAGACTTTTGAAATGGGCATATGTAAATGCAGGAAATTGAGGGATTATATGTAGACAAATAAGAGTTAGTCTTGGCATCATGTTTGGCACTGTTGTGGACTGAAGGGCCTGTTCTTGTGCTGTACTGTTCTATGTAAAATTGTAGACTGGATAAACTATATCATTCCATCTGACTATGGTGTGTTGGCCTTTGCAGATTTGTAGTTTTGCATACCATCAACACTATGCTAGACACAGCCAATCTAGACCATTTTCAGTGTACTTATTCTGTCATTTATTCTGTTAATTCTACAAAAAAACTGCATTAATCAAGAGAACATAATTTACCTCAGGTACGCTTGAAGGTAGCAACAGTCCCCCGTGTGAAAAGAAAAGTGTATGTGTATCGTGACATCTGTAAACACGTTCTCAATAATGAACAACCTAAAGTACTCGGCCAAGAGTCAAAAACAAAGACCAGCAATGGTAAGTAAAAAGCAGCTTTGATATTCTAAATCTATTATGTTTTTTTTTAATCATTTCCTTAATCCACTTAATTCATTTGCCAAGAAGATAATTGGAATTCTTGATCTAATCTCTAATCTTACTTGTAGTTTGTGATTCATACCCGTGGGATCTGGCATTTAGTCTTGTTGTGGGTAAAAGTGCGCTGCACATCCAGTACAGATTTCCTAGTATAGAAATAAGGTATTGCAGATGATGGATTAGCAAGGAAAGGAGTAACTCGGCGGGTCAGGCAGCATCCCTGGGGAACATGGATAGTTGATGAGTTAACCCAGTTAACTGGGTTATCAAACCCGCCGACAAGGGAGGTGCTGTGGTAGTCTGGCACGTCGATCTCTACAAAGCAGAGGCCACGCGCCAACTCTCGGACACCTCCTCCTACTTACCCCTGGACCATGACCCCACTGACGAGCACCAGGCCACCATCTCGAGCACCATAACCGGCTTCATCAACTCCGGCTCCCTACCCCCCCGAGCCTCCAACCTCATCGTTCCCCAGCCCCGCACAGCCCGATTTTACCTTCTCCCCAAAATCCACAAACCCGACTGCCCCGGCAGACCCATTGTCTCAGCCTGTTCGTGCCCCACCGAACACATTTCCACATACCTTGACTCCATCCTATCCCCCTTTGTTAAATCCCTCCCCACCTATGTTCAAGACACCTCAGACACTCTCCGTCGGCTCCGCACATTCCGTTGTCCAGGCCCCCATCCTCTCATCTTCACCATGGACGTCCAGTCACTATACACCTGCATCCCCCACCAGGATGGTCTCAAAGCCCTCCGGTACTTCCTCGACCAGAGGAGCAACCCATACCCATCCACTGACACCCTCCTCCGCCTAGCAGAGTTGGTCCTTACCCTCAACAACTTTTCTTTTGACTCCTCCCATTTCCTCCAAACACAAGGCGTAGCTATGGGCACACGCATGGGCCCTAGCTACGCCTGCCTCTTTGTCGGGCACGTCGAACAATCTTTGTTCTCGGCGTACCAGGGCCCCACCCCCGACCTTTACCTCCGTTACATTGACGACTGCTTTGGTGTCACCTCCTGCACCCACGCAGAACTGACTGACTTCATCCATTTCACCATCAACTTCCATCCGGCACTCAAATATACTTGGACCATTTCTGACATTTCCCTACCATTCCTTGACCTCACCATCTCTATTGCAGGTGATACACTCCTGACTGACATCCACTACAAACCAACTGACTCCCACAGCTACCTGGACTACTCTTCCTCCCACCCTGCTTCCTGTAAGGACTCCATCCCCTATTCCCAATTCCTCCGTCTACGCCGCATCTGCTCCCAGGATGACGTGTTCCACACCAGGTCATCGCAAATGTCCTCGTTCTTCAGAGAACGGGGCTTCCCCTCCCCCACTATAGATGAGGCTCGCACCAGGGTCTCCTCCATACCCCGCAACACTGCCCTCTCTCCCCATTCCCCCACTCACAACAAGGGCCGAGTCCCCCTGGTCCTCACCTTTCACCCCACCAGCCAGCGCATACAACAGATAGTCCTCCGCCAGTTTCGTCACCTCCAACGTGACCCCTCCACTCGCCACATCTTCCCATCTCCCCCCCTGTCTGCCTTCCGCAAAGACCGCTCCCTCCGCAACTCCCTCGTCAATTCTTCCCTTCCCTCCCGCTCCACTCCTTCCCCGGGCACTTTCCCTTGCAACCGCAAGAGATGCTACACTTGTCCCTTCACCTCCCCCATCCACTCCTTTCAGGGACCCAAGCAGTCATTCCAAGTCCGACAGAGGTTCACCTGCACCTCCTCCAACCTCATCTACTGCATCCGTTGCTCCAGATGCCAGCTGATCTACATCGGTGAGACCAAGCGGAGGCTGGGCGATCGTTTCGCCGAACACCTCCGCTCGGTCCGCAATAACCAACCCGACCTCCCGGTGGCTCAGCACTTCAACTCCCCCTCCCACTGCGTTTCCGACCTCTCAGTCCTGGGCCTCCTCCACGGCCAGAGTGATCAACACCGCAAGTTGGAGGAACAGCACCTCATATTCCGCTTGGGGAGTCTGCATCCTCTGGGCTTAAACGTTGAATTTTCTCAATTCTGTTAACCCAGACTGCCTCCCCCCCACCTCTCCCTCAGCCCTCTGGCCCTGACATTCCCTCTCCATCTCCCCCCCCCCCCCCCCCCCCCAGTCGCACTAGCTTCTCATTTTCACACCACAAACAGCTTACAATGGCCTGCTTCCTTTGTCACCAATACTTTTTTGCATATCTTTCACTCATTGTTCCTTATCTCTCCACATCACTGTTTATATCTCTCGTTTCCCTGATCCCTGACCAGTCTGAAGAAGGGTCTCGACTCGAAACGTCGCCTATCTCCTTCGCTCCTTAGATGCTGCTGCACCCGCTGAGTTTCTCCAGCTTTTTGTGTAACCATGGATAGTTGATGTTTCGGCTCGGGACTCTCCTTCAGACTGATTGCGGGGGGGGGGGGGAGGTGAAGAATGCTAGATGTCCTATTATTTGATTATCAATGTTTTTTATTATCATTTTGTAGTTGCTGTTGATGAACATGGAAAAATTACGTCAATGGAAAATGTAAGTACTTCAGAGTTGCTGAAAAATACCAGGGATGAAGATGGAGTAAAAAGTCACGCAGAGGATGGCCAAGCAAGATTATGCAGAAATGACAATAAAATGAATGCTGGCAAGTTAAGTGAAAGCACTGAGAAAACATCACTCATCATTGGATGTAACAAACAAAATGTGAGGTACTCTTCACAGGCACGTGATATTCTTGCTGATGAGCAACAAGGAAATGTTTGTACTCGTGTTGAGTTGGATCATTACAAAGCAGACAATGGATTATCATCAGATCCAAAAACCAGCATCTCATCCTCTATTATTCATCCCCAAAATGAGCTTCAGGATCATCCAATAACCAATGAGCATGATGTTCCAACAAGATCAAATTACGATTGTTATTCGTTGAAGAGCAAATGCCTAATGGAAAGAACATTGTTTGATCTCCTGGTTGAATCACAGATTCTTCCAGATATTTCCAACAGTCTGGAAAAATATTCATCAAACAATATTTGTGAACCTTCACAGAGAAATGAAAGTGATTCAACCAGCAGTAGTGAGACTGTGCCATTCAGCTCAATAACAGGACAAAGAAGCCACAATATTGGTAATATGCATGTGCTACAGCAAAATTGGTCAGATAATTTACTTGACACTTCTCAAAATACTGACAATGCTCTCCTAATCGAAGGCAGTAAATCTGAAGCCATCCTTCTAGCTTCATCAGCTGTTCCAGTATGTATTCCACACCCTCTGCTTTCAACATGTACTAGCAGCAGGAGCAATGTTAATGCACTAAGTCACAATAATGTCAGTTCTAAAAGTGGCATCGTCAGTGATTCTTTACAGATCAGTCAACTTAAACCTGGTATATCTCTTTCACGACGGAATCAACACTGTCAAGCTAGAGCTACTTCACGTATCACAGTCAATAGCAGAAAGAGGCAACAGTACCCAGGGACAGATGACACAAACATAGTTACACCGGTAAAACATAACAATGATGGTTTGCAACACCATGGACATGAACAAGAAAGGACCGATTTGTTTTCAAACCCAAAAGCAGAAGCCTGTTCAGTAATTATGCTTGCTTTGAGCAAAACGACAATGAAGACTGCTACGACAAAAAATGCTGACGCTCCATTGTCAGATGATAAAAAACAAACCTGCAAAGTCGAGGGAAGAAGCAATTCTTTACTATCAATCCAGGTAATTGGTTCACAACAGCCTACGTGTGACAGGGACACAGATGTGGTACCAGTATGTGCATCAAACAAAATAAGTGCAGCCCCGCGCAGGGCTGATAATGATTATTTACAAAAAGCCAAACCTGACATTGGTCACAAACTTCCAGCAGATCCAGAAAATGCACCACAACATTTAAGTTCTATTGTACTTTCTAGCTATAATAATAGAATACTGGGTAATCCTTTGAAATCTGATGTCAGCGTAGAAAGTGTGAATAATATTTTACAAAATGAATCGGAAACCAGTTATGTAATTGAAATGAGAGCAACACAATCTCCAAAACATGAGAAACAAGTGTTTTGTAACCAAAGATCATCTTCAAACAATAACAATAACATGGAAAATGATAAACCATTGTCTATCATTACATCATCTAAAGTTCTCAGATACAAGTACCAGATGGTGGATCTATTAGTAAGGAGTGATAGTTTAACTGCAGACAGGCTTCGGTATAAATCTGAAGCCAACCATGTACTTGTGTTACCAGATGTGACAAAAGCACCTCTTTTGGATATTAAAAATGATATGAAAAATACTTTGCAGAATATGCCACTACATAAAATGAGTAGTATTTTAACAGACATACCTGATGTTGATAATATGCAAAACCATCAACCAGTAAAGGCCAGCACACCACAGTCAGATCCAATGACACAATGCCAGTCTACAGTTTACATACATAACAATGAAGTCAAGTTATCCAAACACTACCCTACTGGTGGAATCAGCAATGTTGCACAGCAAGACAGCTGCAAAGCCTTGCCAGAAACAGTAATAGATCAGCAGTCCCCTGTAACTGAAGCACAATTGAGGCAAGATGCCATACTAGATGGAGGCAAAGAAATTTTACCAAAGGAAAGATCTGAAACAAGCAGTAAGCTAACATCAGAAAATTCAGCATTTGGGCCCTGCATTCTTGCAGAGAGAGTGGAAAGCAGCCAACTGAAATCTCAAGCTAATTTCCAGCTTGGTGATACTATTACCACATGTCCTAAAAGTGTAGTAAATTATCCACCTAAAAATAATCTATTTTTATCACAGGATATGCTTACTGGTCAGCAGTCTCCTACAGATAGCCACAACCTGCTGTTTCATTCCCCAGTAAAGTCATGCACTAACGACATTTTGGAAGATTGCCTCTCTGAGAACTATGCTGTTGTTTTGCTACGAGACACTCCATCTAGTTTGAATGCTTCGTCTAGTGTTCAATATGATACTGAAAGCACACATCAGAATTTGGAATCCAACACCAAGATTGGAGGCCTTACTAAAGAAGACGAACAACCCGATTATTCCATGGCTGACGCTCCTTCATCACCAAATCCAGTTTCTAAACAGATGTCCCTTTCTGATAATACATCCAAGTCACAGGATCACTGTCTGAGCAATAGTGGTATCATTGGGGACAGAAACATTCTCAGCAATTTGCAAAGTTTGAAATCTGAAATCAGTACTCCAATTATTTCAAGTAGAGTCACGTACCAAGTACCTCCTATGTATGTGAAGGACTATAAAAATAAACAACTCAATTATTTGCCAAACTCTAGAAAGAGAGTTATTGAAGATTTTGTGCAGCACAATCAATCTGAGACGACTTGTGTATCTTATTCTTTGGACCAGATGAACAGCCAACCACCTCTTGTAAATACCACAGATAGCAATGGATGTGGGTCACTGAATTCCCCACTTGATAATTACATTCACTTTGTGAATACTGGATTGAATAAGCATTTAGAAAGCTGCAGTTCTGATCCTCCATCAGGTTCACTTAATGATCCTGTTAGCACCGTACAACATTCAGCTGATCGATCGCTGTCAGTGAAATCAGATTTACCATTGTATCAGCTGCTTGTCCAGGAATCTCCTGCAACTGCCACAGATATAAAGAAAAGTGCACTGCCACATTATTCTCATGAAGAGCCTTGCGATCAAAATAAATCTGAAAATTTGGTTGGCCCAGATAATGAAAAGACTGTGAAACATAGCCAATCAGAATACCACAGTGTAATTTCACTCAATGCATGTCCTGCAGCATATTTCACAGAAGATGCAACCAACGCTGTACAAAACATGTGCCCAGATAACAGTGGGTTAACATTTTGTAGAAGAGCCCATGACAATAATGCACTAGACAAATCAAAACCTCAACATTTGTTGACTGGTAATCAGTTTACCACAAATACCAATATGATTCCAACGTTTTCAATGACGCAAAATAACAAGGACATGACTGATCACAAGTTATTAAATTCACCAGGTGGTTCAACCACCAATGAGGACAGAGGCAATGCAATTTTACAAAGAAGCGAAAGGCCTACACATGCAGAAACTGAGATAAACTCTTTTACCAATATTCCACAAAAAGAAATGTTACTCACCCACTTCCCACTCAATTATAATACCACTTCAGCTGCAGAAAGTATCAAAACTGTAGAAAATTACCAGTCTGACAAAAGATGTACACTATTGTCACAAGAGGGAGTAACTGAACAACAGTCTGTTACTAATTTGGATGAAGTGAATAAACAGTATACCCTTACAAATACTGCGCATGACAGCAAGGACACATCCCAGAAATGCCCATCAAATATTGATGGTATAACTGTCAACAGAAGGTCTAGTAATGATTGTGATCCACCAGATGGATGTGTGATTAAGTGTACACCTTCACCACTGAATCCCGATTCCAGCCAGTTGCTGCATGTAGACACTTCACTCAATAATGAACACAGTCCAACAGGTCACATCCTAAACTATGCCGGTGATGCTGTAGACTCAAAAAGTGCTGACATTCACGAAAATAAAAGAGCAGATTTATCGGGGACTCTACAAATATCTCCAATAAGTACTTCACACAGCAACAAGAACAAACCATGGAACCATTCATCAATTATTGTTCATAATGTTTTGAGCAAAGGAATTGATGAATTGAATGTAACCCACATATTTCCAATACTGGATCCAGTAGCCAACCAACAGCCTTCCAATAGTTTATTTAGTTCTGTGGGTGATGTACCCAACAATGGAGCTGTTGGTGCGGAAATTACTGTCAACAAATGTGTACAAAACGATAGTGCAGAGAAAAACAAAATACCAACAGTAGATTCATTAACTGATTTGGAAACTGTCCTAACTATCACAGATACGGATACCAATATTGGGCAGAATCATTTAGCAAAAGATTTTGATGTTTGTCACGAATTCCCTCTCAATTATAACACCCCTCCAGTTGCTGAAAGTATGAAAACTACAGAAGGCCACCGTTCTGAAGAAAGATCTCCACCTTTGTCACAAGATGGAGTAACTGAACAACAGTCTGTTACTAATTTGGGCAATGACAGAGACAAGCCATTGGAACATTTATTCGACAATAATGAAATGGAAATAAATGAGAATTTTCAGAAAGACAAGCCTGAAATCAACAATGTCGTTTCACCAGTTAGCCATCACCACTCTGCTGTAAGCATTGCTGATATAACAAATAATACTTTGCAGCACGGTACAAGAGTAACTGGCATCTACCATCATAAGAGACCCTCAAACAGATTCAAATTAAACTTTTTTCAGAAAACAAAGAGTGTTTCCTCATTACCTGAAATGACGGGGCAATGGCAAAGTGATAATACCTCATTCTTCAGCAACCAGGAAAAACTGAAGGCTCTCCCTCCAATCAGACATAACAGCAATCTGTTGCTGAGTGATGAAAATGTAGAAAAATACCAAGCAATTTCATCAACGGATGAAGTGAATGAACAGTATACCCTTACAAATACTGCACATGACAGCAAGGACATATCCCAGAAATGCCCAATAAATATTGATGGAATAACTGTCAACTGTAATGATTGGGATCCATTAGATGGATGTGAGATTAAGTGTACACCAGTGGGTGATGTACTCATCAATGGAGCTGTTGGTGCAGAAATTGCAGTCAACAAATGTGTACAAAATGATACTGCAGAAACCAACAAAATAACAATAGATTCACTAACTGACTTACAGACTATCCCAACTATCAATGTTATATATAGAAAACTTGGACAGGATTATTTAGCAAAATATTTTGATATCTGTCCTGAATTCCCACTCAATTATAGCATCAGTCAGACTGCAGAATGTATCAATACTACAGAAGGTGACCAATCTGAAGAAATATGTCTGGTTTTGTCTCAAAATGAAGTAACTGAACAACAGTCTGTTACTAATTTGGACAAGCCATTGGAACATTTATTGAACAATACTGAAATGGAAATAAATGAGAATTTTCAGAAAGACGAGCCCGAAACCAACAATGTCGTTTCACCAGTTATCCGTCACCACTCTGCTGCAAGCGTTACTGATATAACAAAGAATACTTTACAGCACGGTACAACAAAAGTAACTGACATCTACCATCGTAGGAGACCATCAAACAGATTCAAATTAGACTTTTTACAGAGAGCAAAGAGTGTTTCCTCATTACCTGAAATGACTGAGCAATGGCAAAGTGATAATACCTTATTCTTTAGCAACCAAGAAAAACTGAAGTCTCCCCCTCAGCTCAGTCATAACATTAATCTGTTGCAGAGCGATGAAAATGTAGAGAAATGCCAAGCAGTTTCATCAAAGGATGAAGTGAATGAACAGTATACCCTTGCAAATACTGCACATCTCAGCAAGGACACATCCCAGAAATGCCCAACAAATATTGACGGTACAACTGTCAACAGAGGGTCTAGTAATAATTGTGATCCACTAGATGGATGTGAGATTAAGCGTACACCTTCACCACTGAATCCAGATACAGGTCAGTTGCTTCATGTAGACTCTTTACTCAGTAATCAACACATGCCAACAGGTCAAGCCTTAAACTCTGCTGATGATGCTGTAGACTCAAAACGTCCTGACGATCATGAAAATAAAAGAGCAGTTGCATCAGGAACTCCACAAATATCTCCTATAAGTGCAGCACACAGTAGCAAGAACAACCCATTGAACCATTCATCAATTATTGCTGGTAATATTGTGAGCAAAGGAGTTGATGAACATAATGTAAAGTACACCCTTCCAATATTGGACCTACTGATCATCCAACAGCCTTCCAATAGTTTATTTAGTTCTGTGGGTGATGTACCCAACAATGGAGCTGTTGGTGCGGAAATTGCTGTCAACAAATGTGTACAAAACGATAGTGCAGAAAACACCAAAATACCAACAGCAGATTCATTAACTGGTTTGCAGACTGTCCTAGCTATCACAGATAAGAATACAAATATTGGGCATAATCATGTAGCAAAAGATTTTGATATTTGTCACAAATTCCCTCTTAATTATAATACCTGTCCATCTGCAGAAAGTATCAAAACTACAGAAGCCCACCAATCTGAAGAAAGATGTAGAGTATTGTCACAAGATGGAGTAACTGAACAACAGTCTGTAACTAATTTCACCAATGACAGAGACAAGCCATTGGAACATTTATCGGACAATACTGAAATGGAAATAAATGAGAATTTTCAGAAAGACGAGCCCGAAATCAACAATGTCGTTTCACAAGTTATCCGTCACCACTCTGCTGCAAGCGTTACTGATATAACAAAGAATACTTTACAGCACGGTACAACAAAAGTAACTGACATCTACCATCGTAGGAGACCATCAAACAGATTCAAATTAGACTTTTTACAGAGAGCAAAGAGTGTTTCCTCATTACCTGAAATGACTGAGCAATGGCAAAGTGATAATATCTTATTCTTTAGCAACCAAGAAAAACTGAAGTCTCCCCCTCAGCTCAGTCATAACATTAATCTGTTGCAGAGCGATGAAAATGTAGAGAAATGCCAAGCAGTTTCATCAAAGGATGAAGTGAATCAACAGTATACCCTTGCAAATACTGCACATCTCAGCAAGGACACATCCCAGAAATGCCCAACAAATATTGACGGTATAACTGTCAATAGAGGGTCTAGTAATAATTGTGATCCACTAAATGGATGTGAGATTAAGCGTACACCTTCACCACTGAATCCAGATACAGGTCAGTTGCTTCATGTAGACTCTTCACTCAGTAATCAACACATGCCAACAGGTCAAGCCTTAAACTCTGCTGATGATGCTGTAGACTCAAAACGTCCTGACGATCATGAAAATAAAAGAGCAGTTGCATCAGGAACTCCACAAATATCTCCGATAAGTACAGCACACAGTAGCAAGAACAACCCATTGAACCATTCATCAATTATTGCTGATAATATTGTGAGCAAAGGAATTGATGAACATAATGTAAAGTACATCCTTCCAATATTGGACCTACTGATCATCCAACAGCCTTCCAATAGTTTATTTAGTTCTGTGGGTGATGTACCCAAGAATGGAGCTGTTGGTGCGGAAATTGCTGTCAACAAATGTGTACAAAACGATAGTGCAGAAAACACCAAAATACCAACAGCAGATTCATTAACTGGTTTGCAGACTGTCCTAGCTATCACAGATAAGAATACAAATATTGGGCATAATCATGTAGCAAAAGATTTTGATATTTGTCACAAATTCCCTCTTAATTATAACACCCGTCCATCTGCAGAAAGTATCAAAACTACAGAAGCCCACCAATCTGAAGAAAGATGTCCAGTATTGTCACAAGATGGAGTAACTGAACAACAGTCTGTAACTAATTTCAACAATGACAGAGACAAGCCATTGGAACATTTATCGGACAATACTGAAATGGAAATAAATGAGAATTATCAGAAAGACGAGCCCGAAATCAACAATGTCGTTTCACAAGTTATCCATCACCACTCTGCTGCAAGCGTTACTGATATAACCAAGAATATTTTGCAGTACGGTACAAGAAAGGTAACTGACATCTACCACCGTAGGAGACCATCAAACAGATTCAAATTAGACTTTTTACAGAGAGCAAAGAGTGTTTCCTCGTTACCTGAAATGACCGAGCAATGGCAAAGTGATAATATCTTATTCTTTAGCTTCCAAGAAAAACTGAAGTCTCCCCTTCCGCTCAGCCATAACATTAATCTGTTGCCGAGTGATGAAAATTTAGAAAAATGCCGAGCAGTTTCGTCAAAGGATGAAGTGAATCAACAGTATACCCTTACAAATACTGCACATCTCAGCAAGGATACATCCCAGAAATGCCCAACAAATATTGATGCTATAACAGTCAACAGAGGGTCTAGTAATGATTGTGATCCACCAGATGGATGTGAGATTAAGCGTACACCTTCACCACGGAATCTAGATGCAGGACAGTTGCTTCATGTAGATCCTTCACTCAATAATCAACACAAGCCAACAGGTCAAGTCTTGAACTATGCTGATGATGCTGAAGACTCGAAACGTCCTGACAATCATAAAATTAAAAGAGCAGATTTATCAGGAACTCTACAAATATCTCCTATAAGTACAGCACATAGCAACAAAAACAAATCATTGTATCAGTCATCCAATATCGCTGACACTGTTTGGAGCAAAGGAATTGATGAATTTAATGCAACCCACATTCTTCCAATGCTGGGTCCAGTGATCAGCCAACAGGCTTCCAATAGGTCATTTAAGATGCAAAGTGATTTGCTCAACAATGGAACTGTTGGTGCAGAAATTGAGACTGACAAAATAGCAACAGTAGATTCACTAACTGGCATTCAGACTGTTCTAACTGTCACAGATATACACGAAAACCTTGGGCAAGATTATTTAACAAGAGATTTTGATATCTTTCATGATGATCTAACTAATGAGAAGTCAAATACTAAATGTTTACATAAAACAAACGATGCACTACCATCAACTAAGGTTCAGTGCATTACCACTAATATCATAAGCAAGAATCAAGACAAGCGAGCAAGTCATTCCGCATGGAGTGATGGCATAATGGGCAGATCGAACAAATCAAATGCCAAAGATTGTTTTGTATTGCCGACTAGCCAACAGGCTCCATCTGGTATAATTAAAAATAAGCAATCTTTGACTCATTCGGCATCGAGAAGCGACTTTGAAATGAACGTAGCAGATGTCAAGAATGTAGCAAATGGTCAATTGCAAAACAGAGACGCTTTTTTGCAGTCACCAACTGGGCTGAAGTATTCTTCAGACGCTACATGTGGCAACAATATTCAATTTCAGAATTCCTCTCCAAAGAAGGATATGTGTTCGAGGAAAAGCTTTGGCATTAAATCAACAAATGACACTAACCTTGAATTACCAGATCTTCTGACTGAGCAAGAATCTCCCGATGATCTCACTTACAACAAGAGCAATAAATATTTGAATGAGCCAATGGAAGATAGAGATGTCACTTTGGATCGAAGGTGGAAGGATATTTGTGCAAAAACAGAGAAGTATTTAATCAGTAGCGGTTCTACATCACCTGATTCACCACCTGGTCTGTCTCCTCGAAATAAATATATCCGCAAGAATTATTCAACAGATAGTTGTGACATTTCTCCACAGGACATTGACGTGGTAAAAGAAAATAGAAAAGTATTAAGATACAGGCGAAAATCATTCCCGGGACAAATGTTGGTGTATGGGAGATCAGGAACATGCACAACTAATAGACAAACATTTAACTCCTTACAACACTGTTATCTAGAAAACCAAATTGGTTCAGAATTCACAGAGATTAATGACTTACATAACAATAGTGATTTCTCTCAACACAGGGTAAATTCATTTTGTACTGACAAAGATGATAATTCCTCTGTAAACAATAATTACCAGACAGGAGCAGCCAGATTCTCAAAGAATCATTCCAGTTTTAAAAGCTCCCAGATATCCCAATCTCACAATGTACAAAACAGATATGGCCATCTCTTTAGGACAAAATGTCTGAAAGATATTCATTCGCATTGCAATCAATTTTCGCAACAAGATCAGGAAAATGTATTTTCCACCAACATCAGGCACGAACCTAAACTAACTACTCAAAAGAGACAAGCTGCGCCATTCCCTTCCTTTTTAAGTTATATAAAACGCAGCAGACTTTATGGATCTTATCCTGATCTGTCCTTTTGTAACAGGAATGAATTTGATTATAACATCTGTTCTTCGTACCACGATAGGCAAGACATTGACAAATTAATAAATAGAAACGAAGACGAAAGCAATATTTCTGAAAAGGAAGCAGTAAAAAAGGATACATACCTGGAGAACAAGAAACATGGGAGAGAGGGTAAACCTGAATTTCACAAGAAAGCTGCTTCTCGAAGCATTGAGGATGTTTTTGATCCACTCCCCAGTGAAGTAACACAGGATCTAGGGATGGATGATGAGACCGTGAAGAACAATGAGTATTTTCCAGTGGATATAAAAATGTTCTGGCCGAAGGAAAACCCCACAGATATAATAAGACTGCTCAGTTCAACGTCCACGGGGAGTAAAATGTCAGAGGAGAGCCTCTCCCCACAGTCACATCGTGTACCAGCTGAAATTTTGAAACCAAACCGGTCCTATAATTCAGAAACAGACTCAGACACCACGACTGATGATGAGTATTTCTTGGATTGTAATGAAACTGCAAAAGAATCTGCATTATAATACCCGTCACCACACGTAAGACTGAATGGAGAAGTGTTTTACTGATTTGAAACAAATCATGGTGTATGACCACCTAATGCTTTGATGACCATGGACATCTTACTATGTGATTTTATGCTGTTAGGGCTGACTGAAATGCTTAGTAACATTGTTATTACCTACTCTCAATAAGTATCTCATATATATACAGGTATGTTATGCTGTTCCAGTCCTTTATGTTTTCATTTGAGTTTTCAAATGTTATTGTTGTAAGCTCGTCCTTCATACATTAAATTTTGTGAGCAATTGATGAGTTCAAAAGATAGGCACAAAATGCTGGAGTAACGCAGCGGGTCAGGCAGCATCTCTGGAGGAAAAGGATAGGTGACATTTCAGGTCAAAACCCTTCACATGGATAGGAAACGTTTAGAGGAATGTGGGGCAAATGGTGGGACTAGTGTAGACGGGACATCTTGGTCAGCATGGGCATTTTGGGCCGAAGGTCCTGTTGCCATACTGTGTGATTCCATGACTATATATAATTGAGGAGATAGTCCCAATATTTTCCAATGAAACATCTTCCTTGTTTGATCATGGATTTTACATTATAACCTACACCTGTCCATCAAATAAATATTAAAATAGTCTTATAAGAAATTATGCTGCCATTAAAATAGTGCACTAATTTTGCATTTGCATAGCATTCCAAATTATTTGGGTTCCACCCAAAGAATAAATGCTAGGAAGGTCAACCCCAGTCATGTAGCACTAAAAGCACAAAGTAGTTTAGTTTATTATAGTCACGTGTACCGATGTACAGTCAAGAGCTTTTTATTTGTTGCCAAACATATAGAAGTAGCAATTGGATAATATACCTGGGTACTGAAATTAGATTCTTAAATTTATAATGAATGAATTTAGGAAGCGGTATAGATTGTAACTGCCTCTATATAAAGCTTTTAGTTACATCAACCAAAGTCTGTATTTTTAGGCAATACCATATGCACAGTTTGTCCAAGTGTATACTTCCCTCCACTTATATTAACTCCTCCAGCAGTTCTTTGCTGGGAAAAATAGTTCGTTAATTTGTACAGTACATTGAGAGTATGAATGTAATTAGAAAGCCCATGTAAATGTAATGAATTTATATGAAATAATTTTGGAGGCTTTTATTTGTAATATATTTAAATGGATGAGAAATATAGATGTTAAAATGTCTTGAATGCTAATTTGAATGAATAATAAATTAGAAAGAAAGAACATGTGTCAAACAAAATTCATGATCTCTAATCCTTTCTTATCCATGCAATTGTAATTGTTGTAATTGTAATTATTGTAATTGTAATTTATTTATTAGCCAAGTATGTAAATATACAAGGAATTTGATTTGCCAAGTCATAGAAAAAAGCAACAAGATACATAACCACATAAAATTAAACATAGACTTAAACAGCCACCACAACGGCGTGTGAGAATTCCCAGGGCACACAGCAAAAGCGAACACCCACAGCCATCAGTTCAATATCCGGGCCACATGCACGCTCCTTCACCGTGATGTGACCAGAGTTGTACCGACCGCTGTCACTCTCTTTGCAGTCCCTGTCCGCCCGAATATCAGAAAGCCATCCACACTCACACTAGACTCCGGGACGTCCTCTTGGAGCCATGTCCCTGCAAACACCGAGATCGCGGCACTTCCTCCGAGTCCTCACTAGAGCGGGCTGCACGTCTATCTTGTTTTTCTAACAACCTCGCATTCCCCACTGTGGGGAATTATTATTCATTCAAATTAGCATTCAAGACATTTTAAACATTGAAACTTCCGAAATCGGGGTGATCAAAGCTCCTGCAGTCAGCGATCAAAGCTCCCGCATCCAGGCGATCAAAGCTCCCGTGATCGGAGCGGCCGAAGCTCCTGCGGTTGGAGCTCCCACAGTCGATCCCTAACAAAGCCAACTCCACGTTGTTAAAGCTACAGTGCAGAGTGAGATACGATGAAAACATCGCATCTCGGTCGAGGAAAGAGATAAAACAGGTCCCCCCCCACCCTCACATAATATAACTAAAGATACATTAAAAATATACAAGTAACACAGTAACAAAAGAAGAAAAATACGAGACAGGCTGTCGGCGCGGCACCCATATAAAATGTTATGGTACCTGCCGCAACTAATTCCTTCAGCACCACGTTCCATATGCATTTGTGGAAAATGTTGCTCCTCGTGTTCCTATAAAATCTTTCCTCTTAAACCTAAGTTCCAAGGTTCTTGATTCTCCACTCTAGATACAATCCTGTGCATTACTCTATCGATTCCCCTCATGATCTCATACACATCCATAAGATCACCCCTCATCCTCTTGCAATCCAAGGAATAAAGTCCTAGCCTGCCCACCTCTCCCTACAGCTCAGGCCCTCAAATCATGGCAATATCCTCATAAATCTTCTCTGCACTCTTTGCAGCTTAACACGTTCCTCCTATAAAAGGGTGACCGAAACTGAATACTAGACTCTAAATGTGGCCTCAGCAATGTCTTGTACAAAGATATGTACAATGTTAGGAACAGGGCTATGGTGTTTACATGTAGATGTACACCCAATACAAAATTAAAGATACACTAAAACATACATTTAACAACAGACTAAACAACAAAAGAAGAAAAGGACGAGACAGACTGTTGGCGAGGCTGCCATCTCCTCAATTCTCCACAAAACTGGTGGGGTCAATAGCGGCGACTGCGGAGGGTTCTAGTTCCCGACCACGGGTGAACAAAGAAAGAAGATTGACAGAACTTTATTGCCTTCCATCACAGTGAGAAATGGCGATTCCACTGTGTTGGATGTTTATGCTAAATTCTATTGTGTATTGTGTTATTTTTACTTGTACGGCAGTATGGTATCTCAAATTTCACTGTATCAATTGGTGCATGTGACAATAAATGTGAACCTGAACTGTGCAGTTGAAAATCAGGTTAACTGGAATGGAGCAACTTTGGCCGCCTTTCTGAGTGTCTTGGAACCCATCAAGAACTTAGTCTCCTCATTTCTTGGTTAAATCGTTTAACCTAGCACACAGTTTCCGGTGTGAAATTCCCCTGAATGAGTTTAACACCCATAAAATTCAGCTGTAGTCTGATTTTCAATATCACAGCTCTTATTAATTCTGGGAACCCCCAGTTCTTATAAATCCCATCTCCCTGAAACTGTGCTGAAACCCAGCTCCAGATGTTCTTGGTTGGTTCTTGGTTACTTGGTCCTCCAAAATATTCCAACTGGAATTTAAACTGGAGGTGGTGAAGGGAGGGGTTTAGCCAGAGAGGGTTATTGGGAAGAAAGTGCCACTTTAAATTTAGTTGCATCTGGCTGGGCAACCGTGGCTTGGTGGAGATTATTCCATGCTTTAATAGTGCGTGGGAGAACAAATTGCTGTACACATCTGTCTTTGAGGCTGGGACCACAAATTGGATCGAATGCCCTCGTCTGCTCCTAATTGGTTTGGGGTTGGTGTAGGTCTTGTGATCTATGTCTAGCTGACCATTTAACATTTTGTAAAAACAGGTCAAACGGTGAGCTTCACGTCTGTCTTGGAGAGGGTTCCACCCCAGAGAATTCAGAAGTTTGGTGACACTCGCTTCTCTCTCGTAGGTGTTAGTAACAAATCAAGCGGCCTGTCTTTGGACACGTTCGATGGATAAAATGTTTTTATCTGTGTATGGGTCCCAAGCTGCAACTGCGCAATCCAGATGAGATCTAACGAGGGTGAAATACAGCTTCTCCTTGAAAGAAGCTGAACAATGATGGAAGTTGCGCCTCAGGAAGTTTAGGACACCTGTTGCTTTCACTGTTACATGATGAGTCTGACCATTCCAACGTAGATCATTCTGCAATTTGATGCCAAGATGTTGCTTAGGATAGTGCTCTCCGGCATATCCCACAGTTTGCTGCTCTGTTGCCTAGTTGGGAAATCGTTTAACTCAGGAAGAGGACAGTTTGTACGTTTTCCCTGTGACGGCGTGGGTTTCTTCAGTGCTCCAGTTTCCTCCCACATCCCAAAGACGTGCGTGTTTGTAGGTTAATTGGCCTACAAACCCAGGGAGTGGATGGGAAAGTGGGATAACATAAAACTGATGTGAACCAGTGATTGATGATCAGTGTGAACTCAGTGGGCTGAAGGGCATGTTTCCATGCTGTATGTCTAAATTAAATTAAAAGAGGAGACTTCATCACAAGAGTAGGCAGGGCATTTGCATTGAAGGCTGTCCCAATTTCAGGAATTTAGAGATTGCATTGATGTTGTTGGCAGCTTCCTTCCAGGAAATCTGGTTGCAATTGGGGAAGTTTGTTGGTTTCATTTCACAAAGAATATGTTTCCTGCTAGCAGGGTTCTTGACCAGATAAATTTGATCAGCACCATTTCAATCTCTGCCCACAACCCTAAAAGCACTCTCCCAATCTTCTCCAATGATATCAATGTCCACCACTTGCTGTGTTACATTGTAGCAACTAGGACATTTTGGATGGCGATCTGAAATGAAAAATGTCAGTTTCGGAATTACATATTTGCCAAGTATTTTGAAATATTCTTTAAATTATTGCAAAGAATCCCAATAGAAATTCTTTTACTCTAATGTGCCAATCTATTTTACTTAATTCAATCTTCCTTTGCATAATTGACTTTGTTTAAATTCAATCTTTTAGCTTCTGACTGACATGTTTCTGATGTGCTTATTTCTTCATTAATTCGCTTTCCAATAGTGTGGCTGCTCTTGGCAACCTGTGAGCCACCCCAAGCAATATTTTCTCTCTTCCTATCTTTGCACATACTGTCCTCCTCTCCTGTATTAAGATGTTTTGCACTACTGCTTTTATAATCACTTAATATTAGACCCATCCCTCTTTTTTCACTTTGCCTGTCTTCTATGCATCAGGTCCCCTGAAATGTTTGATACCAACTTGCTTACAATGTAAATATCTTCTATGATATCTGGTTGCACCAGCCTGTCTCAGTTTCAGCAGATGCTAGAGAGAGAGAGATGCTGGTGGTTTGGGAGTTTGTTCTGAAACCCAACAAAAATTCATGGGAAATTTGGAAGAAAATTCTGCCTATCTTGTGCTAGATGTCAAAACAAGTGATCAGCCAAGTAAAGGAAGAATTAAGAAAGTTTATTGGGAGGTAGAGCAAGAGTTACCACGTATGTGAATATACAGGGATTTGAGTACTTTGGGAAATGGCTGGTGTCTGTGAAAGACTGGGTTTCACTGATGGTGACAATACATTGCAAGGTGCGGGAGACCCATGTGTCCCAGCTGTCACCAGTAAGTCTGGACCTCTGAAGAAGTTTCAGGAAGCTTCTGCCTATGTGACCCACCTATTGCTGGGCCCCTGAAGATGTTTCGACTTTGTTTCTATTACTGTTTCTGTGATTGGGCAGAGGGGGTTGCCTCCCATTCATGTGACGCACCTGTTGCCAACAAGTCTGGACTCCTGAAGATGTTTCTATTGTGATTAATCCAGAGGGGTTGCCTCCCACTGTATGTTTCTCTATGTCCTGAAGATGTTTCTACTTTGTTTTTGTATCTTCCTGCCGGTATCTGTGATTGGTCCAGAAGGGTTGCCTCACTGACTATGTTTCTACTTTGTTTCTGTGTACTGAATAGGTGCCGTGATTGGTTTGTAGGGGTTGCCTCTCCCTGTACTTTCCACTGTATAGGGGTATAAAAGGGTGGTCGTTTCGTTGGGGCAGATCGGTTGTCTTTCCTTCTGTTCTGTTTACGTGAGGCTGCTGAGGGCTTGAGTGAGCGGCCCCGGGGTGTTGTATACAAATAAAGAAGGGTTTGGACTCCAGCGTTCGACTCAGTGGTTTACTGAACCAGACTAGGGAGAGAGTATTTGATCCAGAATCAACACATATACATGGAAATGTACACTACTGAGTGTTTTTAGTTTTGATGAAGAGTATCATGTACCAGAGTACCAAAGATAGTTGTGATGGCACGTTGACAGTAAGAGAAACTATTGTGAATTATTCTCAGGCTATTCAAGTGGAACAGGGCAACTATAGTCTCACCATCTGGGTGTTGATGGGGAATCAACAGAAAAGGATGATATGAGGTGAGTCAGCGACTGCAGACAGGATGAGGGGACATGGTGTTCATCATGGAAGAGATAATCTCTATCTCTAAATAATTAAATGTCTTTGTCTTGTTTGTGCCACCCACGATGTGTCAAACTGCTTTTCCTATCTTCTTCCAAATGCTAGGCCACAGCCTTCCCATTTTCACATATCCTACTCACATTTTTCCCATCGTGGCAATAAACATCTTCCCGTCACATTCCCACCTATATTTCCAAAGTTATTAATCCTTTAAATTAAAAAAAAAAGCCCCAAAAACTCATCCATTTTGTTAAAAAATATATACTTGCAAGGCAGGACGAGACACTCCAGGAGGGAGGGGCATTCCAGCGTATGCGGTGACTGAGGAGTGGCGGCGGTTGCCAGCTGCCGACGCCTGTACCTGGTGGGGAAGGTGGTGCCGCGGGCCCTGGCTGGAGCCGAGCCTGGTGCTGGAGCTGGAGTGAGGGCCAAGCCCAGGGCTTGCGATGGGGCCGTGACCGGGGCCGAGCAAGATAACGCCGCTGGAACCAAGGACGAGCCGGGGTCTGGGGTCAGGGACGAGCCCGGAGCTGAAGTTGGGGCCTGCACTGGAGACGGTTGGAGTCTACAGCCAGGGCAGGGCCGAATACGAGAACCAGGCCGAGTTCCAGGCCCTAGTGCTGCTCAACGACCTGGGTAGGTCCTGAGGCAGCGAATTGGAGTGAGGGCAAGAGAATAAGGGAAATCAGGAGGGAGATGGGGAGGGGTGGAGGAGGGAGATGCCCCATCCCTATCTACCCTCACTTCCACCCTCTCTACCCCCTTCCCTCCCTCTCTCGCCCTCCCTCTCTACCCTCCTTTTCCCCCCACTCTACCCCCCTCCCTCTCCCTCTACCACTCCCTCTACCCTCTCGCTCTCTGCTCCTCTCCTTCTCTACGCCCTCCCCCTCCTCTACCCTTCATTTCTACTCCCTCTCTATCCCTCCCCCTCCCTCTCTACCCCCCTCCTCCCCCTCCCTCTCTGCCCCACCTCCATCTCTACCCCTTCTCCCTCTCTACCCCCCGCCCCCTCCCTCTCTACCGCCCCTCCTTCTCTATAGATTGAAGAGGAGGAGGAGGGAGTGCTGGGGGATGAGATGAGCTGCGCCTGTGCAGTTAGGGGTTATGCATGAGTGGTGCAATATTGTGTTGGGGGAACGGCTTGCGTTGGGGGGAATATGGTCCATAGGCACAAAGATTCGCCTAATCGCCGACGTGGATGCAGCCCTGGTGGAGTGAGATTTGTAAACATTAGTGTTGATTCCCTCGGACTTAAGCACCGGCTCGTCACCTGACCATGGGGCTTCTTGTGGCTTATCCATAAGGCTTTTTCTCTCCCTCTTAAGTTGTATGTTGTGTCTATGTAAATGGCGAGATGGGTCATGGCACACAGCCGTGGGTCAGATGAATATGCCCGGAACTCCATAACTGGAGGCGTGGTTCCTGCTCTAGTTTGTTTGACCAGACCCTGACAATGGAATGTGATACAGTCCAATGACTCTGTCATGCTGTCCAGCCTCAGAAGGTGGAGGGACTGTACCCTTTGTGCTGACACTAGTGCCATGAGCATGACTCAGGTATTGATTTCAGGGTATGTTGTTCCAGCGTGAGTGACCTGGGTGGTGGCCATCCCATAAGGAACGTCAGCACAATGCTGACATCCCAGATCTAAGTGTACCTTGGTCTGGGGGAATTTGTGTTAAAAATACCCCTTATGAGTTTGACCACCAGTGGATGGGACCCAAAAGCCTGTTGTCCTGCTGCTGGAACCAAATAAGCTGACAACGCACTCCTGGCTGTATTGATGGTGCTGTAGCTGAGCCCATCACGTTGTAATCCAACCAGGAACTCCACAGCACTGGTAGCTGTTGCTGTTGAGTAGGTAGTTCCTGTTTTGGAGCAATACCGTTCCCATTTCCTTATGTTGGTCAGGTATTGTCTCCTGGTGGACTCCCGGTGGGATGCAGTCATCATGTTGATAGCGCCCTCAGACAGTCCCAGGCCCAGTAGAGGTCTTTTTAGAATCTGCAAGCCAGGAGATTGACTCTGGCCTGACACTGGGTGGATTAATAATTCTGGACTGCTGGGGAATTCCAACGGTGTTTCGACAGCCATGTCGAGGGCCACTGGGAACCATAGCTGTGTAGGTCAGTCGGATTTTATCAAGATTCCTGAAGCGGAATCGAATTGAATCTTGCGTAATACCCGACTGATGAGGCAGAAGGGAGTAAAAGCATAGAAGAACATTTTCCCCCAATGCAGCATGATTGCATCAACTGCTGCTGCCTCAGGGTCTGGTTCCCAAGCGACATACGTTGGTACCTGGTGATTCAGCCTAGATGCAAATATATCGATATCTGGTGAGCCATATTGCTTTGTCATTTCAGCAAATACTTTGGGATTTAACATCCATTCGATGCTATCGTTAAATTTGCGGACCTGGTGTCTGCCACTGTATTTTGCTTACCTGGTAGGTAAATTGCTGATAACCAAATATGTCTTACGACACACCATTGCCAGATTAGGTTGACCAAATTGTCACATGATATCAACTTTACACCACCCATGTGGTTGATATAAGCCACCACCGTGGTATTATCTAATTGCAACCGGACATGTGCGTGATGCGTATTAGATGAATATGCTTTTAAACCAAAAAACACACCCAACATTTCTAAGTAGTTAATACCCTGTGTCTGTAGGCAAGATGATTCAAAATTAGTCCATCTGCCCCCCGTGCTGGATTGCATGCTAGTTGCTCCCAGCCCAAAGCACTGGCATCCGTTTGAATGGTTAATACTGGGTTGGTGATTATTATGGGACTGGAGCTAAGCCTAATGTTCCTTGTCCCCCATTGTAACTCTGGAATGGATTCAGCAGTTAAATTCATAACTCGGTCAAAGTGACCTGAGTTTTTCTTTAGCGCGTGCACTTTTGCTCTTTGTAAATTTTGATAGTGCAGAGGCCCAAATTGTACAGCTGGAAAGGCTGCTACAATTTTCCCAATGACACTAGCCACCTGCCATATGGTTGGCTGACGATTAACCATGAGTTTGTTGCATGATTGTGCCAACTCTAATGCTTTCCCCTTCGGCAGAGTTACAGTCATGCGAATAGTGTCAATCGTAAATCCAAGATAGTCCATGGTTGTGGACGGTGTCAAATTGGATTTATCTGGATGTATGAGAAACCCCAAAGTTTCAAACAAACGTTTGGTAGCTGCTACTGCCGAAATGGCTGTCTCCAAGGTTTTCCCTACTATTAAAATGTCGTCTATGTACGCCATGATTATATGCTTTTGTTTCCTCAATAATGCCAAGGCAGGTTTTAAGATTTTTGTGAACAACCTTGGAGCTGAGGTTAGCCCATTTGGTAAGGTTTTAAATTGCCATAGCTGTTTCATCCAGATAAAATTTGGGTAATTACGATGCTCCTTGTGTATGGGTACTGAGTAGTAGGCATTAAAAATCAATGCTTGCCAGAAAGTACCCTCTAGAAATCAATTCTCTGGCTGTTTCAAAAGTTTCCATCTTGAAATGTATATACTTTACACATTCGTTTAAAGAAGTTAAGTCAATGATGATGCGACATCCACCATCTTCTTTAGTTTTAGTGAAAATATTAGACACAAATTCCAAAGGTTCATGTTTGGTTCTTTCAATGACACCTTTTGCTAGTAGCCTCATCAGTTCAGCTTGACCCTCTTCTTTCTCTTTGACTGAGAGGGTGAATATCCTTTGGGGTATATGTTGAACTGGTGGCATGTTTTCATGAACGGTCAATTGTATAGCCATGAATGCTGCTGAGTATATATTTGTCATTAGTGATAGACTCCCATGCATCCAAAAACAAGTGCAATCGCCCCTCTGTTAGTATAGAGCCCCTACTGCTCATATGCTGAGAGGAACCAGACCCACCTACCTCCATGGTTACTGGTGCTACTTCTGCCTCTTCGCTGGACGATGAGGTGTCTGCTGGGCTGTGGAGGGCTGCTGTTAACGTTAATGTTGATGTTGGGGGTGGCGCATTTTCCATGGGGTCCGCTCTGGGCCATGGCCTAAAAAAGGCTTACGGGGAATGGTTGCGAACCCATATGGTAGCCGGCGACTGGTGGACGCTGTGGGGCACTGCCGCCTGGGTTTGTTAGGTCTGCTCGGTCCCAAACCTGCCCTCATGAGACTAAAGGTCTTGGACTCCTCCTCCAGGTCTTTCACCTTTTTTGGAAGGTCCTTTCCAAAGAGCAGAATTGGAGGTTCTGAACCCAGTGTTTTGCAAAATCCTGCAAACTTAGGGTTGAGGGCAGGCTTGATGATTTCCTTCCGTAAATTGTTAATCTCGAATTGAGTGGTGCACAGCAGAGCTAATGTATCTTGCTGATTTGTGATTTGTGATGTGCACACCATCTATGGACCGAGCATATGAAGTTATTCCTGCTGTCAGGAGTTTCAGGGTTTTCTGGAGCTTCAACTCCAGGTTCCTGATATTCTGCCCCAAATGTCCCCAAATTTGGCTGTTTACAGCTGGTACATTCAGTGATATACAATTTTCTGTGGCTGAATATAATTCAAGAGCCTCATTGACCACCCGTTCTTGTAGGGGTTTTGAGGACAGGTGGTCAATGCTGGCTGCAAGTTTCGGCTCTAGAGGCCAACCCGCTTGTGGAGTGGCCACGTAGTGGTTGACCACACCCAGCAGCTCTTCCTGATCCTGTACACCCTGCGTACTCCGGACATCTTCAGCCAGCGACCCCTCTTCTTGACCAGCCCAGACCTGGTCGCCAATGCTGCCTTCAATGGAAGGTGAAGCGATGGCCAGTGCGGTAAAGGGCACTGCGGGAGGGCCTAAGCTCCCTTGGCGAGTCTGCTGTTGCTCTCTCAGCAGATCTCGCTGGAGCAATTGCTCCATAAGCCGTTCCATTCGGCTTAGGCGGCTGCCTTTGCACCTCTCGAGTGGTGAGGCATTTTCATCTGAATCGCCGGATACTACCGCCTGGTTCTGGCTGCAGGTGCCTCCAGCCCGCTGCTCAGGCTGCACTAGCGGTGCTGGGTTCGGCTCGGTAGTCAATCCTGCCGCCCCTCGCCCCCCCCTCCAAAGAACGCTCAACGGGAGACGAACGGGGGCGAGCTACAGATTTCTTTCCTCTGGTCTTGCTCATTCTTTCTAGAACACAAAGCAGACCACAGAGAAAATACACACGGCCACGATAAAACACTTACCTATCGGCCCGACTTTCAAATTGAAGCGGGAGCGACTTGAACTCCCGTTCATCACGGGTGCACTGCATGAACGCTAATATCGCGCATGCATGCTGGAGGGGATCTTCACGTAGTCACTCACGTGACTCCGAAATAAAATTACCTGGGGACATCCAGAATGGTCTCGGAATTGAAAGCATTCTAGCTGAGAGAGCAGATTCCAATAGTGCTGTGGGTGACCCAGCCAGAACTGGTATTGATTAACAAAAATAGTTGAGTGCAAGTCATGTCTGGTTCCCTTGGCAGTAAGTGAGTGGAAGTCAATAATGTTCCAGTGAGAGACCAGAATCAAAGAAAATTGTTTTAATGGGATTAATGCTTTGTGGCTGGAGATGAGGTTGTGGTAGAGCAGAAATGTTCAGCCAAATACTAAATAAACAGTTGACACTTGAAAGTGCATGTGGAAGATGATTGGGAGACTGATTTCCCTGGATGGCCACAAAACAAAATAGGTAAATGGAATTATAATGATCTAAAATTGCCCGAACTTATATATGGATTTGTATGCCGCTTAAGGAGCCTTTGTGTTGCAGAACTCAGTCTCAGACACCACCCTTCTTTATCATCACATTTCTTCATGGTTGAGTGCAATTTTGGATGTGCTATTGTAAGATATGATTAATTCCTCCTGTGGTTTGAAACATCATACTAATTTACCACACCCTAAAAATTGTGTGACGACACAAACCCTGTTTGAACAATGATCATCTTGTTTTCGTTGTTGCTTTTTTTGTCCATTTAAAAAAAATTGATTTGACCTGCATCTACTTCACATTCAAAGGCTGCCACATAGCCCCGATTTATCAGTGGCGAAACAGAGGAGTCAAAGCATGTTTTGTAAAGAGAAATACCAGGTGTCTGACAAAGGGTCACAACCCAAAATCCATATCTTCCAGATATGCTTTGTGTTTTACCGGATATAATATCAGCTTGGGCATCTTATTCAAACTTTGTTCTTAAGAACAGCTTCCTTACGAAAAACTACATGCATAGTGTGAAGTTGGTGTTGGCTGCTTTGCAGGAGCAATACCTGGGAGGTTTAAGCTAAAGGCAAAACACGAAACGTGCAAGGAACTCAGCGGGTCAGGCAGCAACTAGGGTGGAAATGGACAGGCTACGTTTCAGGTCGGGACCCTTCTTCAGAACGTAACGAGTTCCCTCCTCAATGGTATTCATTACTGCATATACCATATTCAATATTTGGAAGTTGGGCAAACTTTAAGAAGCAAGATAATGTGTCTGAAGAAGAGTCCTGACCCAAACATCACCTATCCGTGTTCTCCCCAGATGCTGCCTAACCTGCTGAGTTACTCTGGCTCTTTTGTCTTTATTTTGTAAACCAGCATGTGCAGTTCCTTGTTTCTACAAGGGTCGAATAATCCTGTCTTAATCTTATCTTCTATAACAATTGTAAGGTAACATACAGTGCATTCAGAAAGTATTCAGACCCCTTCACTTTTTCCACATTTTGTGATGTTACAGCCTTATTCTAAAATTGATTACATTCTTTTTTTTGTCATCAATCTACACACAATATACCCCATAATTAAAAAATGAAAACAGGTGTTTAGAAATGTTTGCAAAGTAATTAAAAAGAAATAACAAATATCACATTTGCATAAGTATTCAGCCCTTTACTCAATACTTTGTTGAGGCACCTTTGGTAGTGATTACAGCCTCAAGTCTTCTTGGGTATGATGCTACAAGCTTGGCACACCTGTATTTAGGTAATTTCTCCCATTCTTCTCTGCAGATCCTCAAGCGCTGTCAGGTTGGATGGGGAGCGTTGATGCAGTTATTTTCAGGTCCCTCCAGAGATGTTCGATCGGGTTCAAGTCTGGGCTCTGGCTGGGTCACTCAAGGACAGTCACAAACTTGTCACAAAGCCACTCCTGCATTGTGTTGGCTATGTGCTTAGGGTTGTTATCCTGTTGGATGGTGAACGTCCGCCCCAGCCTGAGATCCTGGATGATTTGGAGCAGGTTTTCATCAAGGATCTCTCTGTACTTTGCTCTGTTCATCTTTCCCTTGATCCTGACTAGTCTCCCAGTTCCTGCCGCTGAAAAACATACTCACAGCATGATGCTGCCACCACCATGCTTCACCGTAGGTATGGTATTGGCCAGATGATGAGCAGTGCTTGATTTCCTCCAGACATGGTGCTTGGCATTCAGGCCAAAGAGTTAAATCTCGGGTTCATCAGACTAGAGAATCTTATTTAGGTGCCTTTTGGCAAACTCCAAGTGGGCTGTCATTGGCATTATACTGAGGTGTGGCTTCCATCTGGCCACTGTACCTTAAAGGCCTGATTAGTGGAGTGCTGCAGATATAGTTGTCCTTCTGGAAGGTTCTTCCATCTCCACAGAGGAACTCTGGAGCTCTGTCAGAGTGACCATCAGGTTCTTGGTCACCTGCCTGACCAAGGCCCTTCTCCTCTGATTGCTCAGTTTGGCCGGGCGGCCAACTCTATGAAGAGTCCTGGTGGTTCCAAAGTTCTTCCATTTAAGAAAGACGGAGGCCACTGTGCTCTTTGAGACCTGCAATGCTACAGGAATTGTTTTATACCCTTCTCCAGATCTGTGTCTCGACACAATCCTGTCTCTGAGGTCTACGGACAATTCCTTCGTCTTCAAAACCTGGGTGTTGCAACGAGACCTGGGTGTGACGGTACACTAGTCATTGAAAGTAGACATGCAGGTGCAGCAGGCTGTGAAGAAAGCGAATGGTATGTTGGCATTCATAGCAAAAGGATTTGAGTACAAGAGCAGGGAAGTTCTATTGCAGTTGTACAGGGTCTTGGTGAGGCCACACCTGGAGTATTGCATACAGTTTTGGTCTCCTAATCTGAGGAAAGACATTCGTGCCATAGAGGGAGTACAGAGAAGGTTCACCAGACTGATTCCTGGGATGGCAAGACCTCCATATGAAGAAGGACTGGATGGACTTGGCTTGTACTCGCTGGAATTTAGGAGATTGAGGGGGGATCTTATACAAAATTATTAAGGGGTTGGACAGGCTAGATGCAGGAAGATTGTTGCTGATGTTGGGGAACTCCAGAACAAGGGGTCACAGTTTAAGGATAAGGGGGAAGTCTTTTAGGACCGAGATGAGAAAATCATTTTTCACACAGAGAGTGGCGAATCTGTGGAATTCTCTGCCACAGAAGGTAGCTGAGGCCAGTTCATTGGCTATATTTAAGAGGGAGTTAAATGTGGCCCTTGTGGCTAAAAGGATCAGGGGGTATGGAGAGAAGGCAGGTACAGGATACTGAGTTTGTGTGATCAGCCATGATCATATTGAATGCCGGTGCAGGCTCGAAGGGCCGAATGGCCTACTCCTGCACCTATTTTCTATGATTCTATGATTCATGGCTTGGTTTTTGGTCTGACATGCACTGTCAACTGTGGGACCTTATATAGACAGGTGTGTGCCTTTCCAAATCATGTACAATTAATTCAATTTACCACAGGTGGACTCCAATCAAGTTGTAGAAACATCTCATTTTTATTTTTAATTACTGTAAAACGCCTGTTTTCACTTTTTTATTAAGGGGTATTGTGTGTAGATGGATTTAAAAAAAATTGAATCAATTTTAGAATAAGGCTGCAACGTAACAAAATGTGGAAAAAGTGAAGGGGTCTGAATACTTTCTGAATGCACTGTAGGTGGAAATGGAGAAATCTAATCCGATCATTTAATATGTCCTAAAATATTTGTATTAGGGCTAATTTGAAGTTAAATGAAACCTTTTTAATAAATAATTTGTTTTGCGCTAGCCAGGAATTGTATTCACCAACATACAACCCAGTTTTTTGATTTTCAATTCTGCAGCTGTTTTGCATTTGGCCAAAGTAAACTGGCAGAAGGATTGCAGAAAATATTTAATGGTTGAAGAATGGGAGGGCTGTGGTATTCTGTTTCCAATATAGTTGGATGAACAACCACGTGGTCAAAAATGGATTTAGGGTCAGAGAGTCATAGTCATACAGTGTGGAAACAGGCCCTTCGGCCAAACTTGCACACTCCAAACAACATTTCCCAAATACACCAGTCCCACTTGCCTACGTTTAGCCCATATCCCTCTAAACCTGTCCTATCCATGTACCTGTCTAAATGTTTCTTATATGTTGCGATAGTCCCTGCCTCAAATACCTCCTCCGGCAAATCATTAATTAAATTAAAAACAAGAAATTGCCTGAAATACTCAGCAGGTCAGGCAGGATCTATGGATAGAGATACAGAGTTAACCTCTCAGGTCAGAGATCCAGATTCAGGGACAGTTTCTTCCCAGCTGTTATCAGAAAACTGAACTGCCTTTCACCAAATACAGAGCAGTCCTGACCCTCCCCCCCCCACATTCCCTCTCTCCCCCTGTATCCCAACCTAGTCGTCCTACTAGTTTCACTGTTCGTATCCCTTCGTTATCACTTCCCCAGCCAACAATCCAACAATGGGCCATTATGGGCCCACCCTTCCTTGGTCATCTGTTGCCAGCCCTGGTTTGTTCTGGTCTTTCCTTACCCCCAGTTCCTTCCCCTTACTTTCAGGCTGAAGAAGGGTTCTGAGCCAAAACATCACCCATACTTTTTCTCCAGAGATGCAGCCTGACCCGCTGAGTTACTCCAGCACTTTGTGTCTATCTAAACTAAATTAAACTTTGTTAGAATAGAAAAGGAGACAACCAAATCTTATTAAGCTGCAGGGAGGGTGGGGGGGAGGGCTGCCTCTGAGAGGAGAAATCCATGGGCACCATGAAGGTAACTCAGCGGGTCAGACAGCATCTGGGGGCCAATGGACAGGTGATGTTTTGGGTCAGGACCCTTCTTCAAACTGATCATGAGGAAAAGCTGTAAATAAGGTTAGAGACATGGGAAAGTGCAGATGTTGAGTAAAAAACAAAGTGCTGGAGGAACTCAGCAGGTCAGGGTCGGGACCCTTATTCTGTCTGATGGACCACTGACCCATTAAGTTCTTCCAACAGTTTTTTGTTTACTGTTAAACAAAGTCAATGAGTCAATGGGAGCAATGGGAGGGGAAAGAATGTAGACAAAAGAATGAGGGAGGTGCAAAACGCAGAGCAGAAGAACAAGCCCAGCAGGTCAGGCTGGGCATGTCCTCCACACCAAAAAAGAAACAAACCGAGCCTAGATGGGTGGTGTCCCAGGAAGAAAGGTTCCGTCACCTATCTTTTTCTCTAGAGATGATGCCTGATCTGCTGAGTTGCTCCAGCACTTTGTGTCTAACTTGAGAGGGAGTATCCAGGTTAACAGCGGGGCAATGCAGAGGGAGTGCCAAGAGCTGACATCAGGGGAGTGCTGAGGGAGTGTCAGGGCTGATATTAAAACAGCTGAAGGAACACCAAGAACAAAATGGATCAGCACAATGGGGAGCAATGGCTGACACCGGGACAGTACGAAGGGGGGGGGGGGGGGGGGGGAGGGGGAGGTTGGAATAACATCAGGAGAGCGTGGTGTTTTCCAGAGCAAACACTAACATAATGCTGAAGAGAGCTCAATGTCAGTCTTTGAGGAGTGTCTAGGGCTGATAGTGGGTCAGCACTGATGGAACACCTAGGTCAACTCAAGACATATTCCGGGGAGGTGCCCAGGCCAATATCAAGGCAATGCTGAGTTTACCTTAGCTTAGAGATACAGCATGAAAACAAGCTCTTCGGCCCACTGAATCTGCACCAACCAGTGATCCTCGCACACTAACACTATCCTACACACACTATGGACAATTTACAATTTTATCTTCTGCAAACTTGCTAATCTTGCTATGTGCATTCTCATCAAAATCATTGATATATAGTAGATGACAAATAGTAATGGGCCCAGCCCTGAACCCTGAGGCACACCACTATTTGTTGGATTTTAAGCCAACAGGTTTAGGTAGCTCCCATGCCTTAAGTAAATGTAGCTGAAGACCACTTTAGGTTGGCTCAGAGCCTTGTACTTGGTTGGACTCAAAAATCTAGATCTTTCGGATTTGTGCATTTTGTTCACAGCGTGATCAAATTTTCGCTGAATGGGTTCACAGTTGTTTTTAGAATGCTATGTAAGTTATATGACATGTAGAATATTAGAACTATAGTATTTGATGGTGTAAAATTGCTTCAAAAATCCAACAAATAGTGGTGTGCCTCAGGGTTCGGGGCTGGGCCCATTACTATTTGTCATCTACTATATATCAATGATTTTGATGAGAATGCACATAGCAAGATTAGCAAGTTTGCAGAAGATACAAAAGTAGGTGGTATTGCAGATAGTGAAGATGGTTGTCAAAAATTTCAGCAGGTTCTTGATCGGTTGGCCAGATGGGCTGAGGAATGGTTGATTGAATATAATGCCTCGAAAAGTGAGGTGTTGCATTTTGGAAAATTTAACATGGGTAGGACCTACAAAGTGAATGGTAGGGGTCTGGGAAGTGCTGTAGAACAGAGGGATCTAGGAGTGCAGATGCATAGTCCCTTGAAGGTGGTGTAACAGGTAGATGGGTGGTCATAAAACTATTGGCACATTGGCCTTCATCAGTACTGAGTATAGAAGATGGACACAAAAAGCTGGAGTAACTCAGTGAGTCAGATAGCATCTCTGGCGAAAATAAATAGGTGATGTTTTGGGTCAAGACCTTTCTTCTGTCTGATGTTGGCAAGGTTGCATTTAAATTGTGTTTAGTTCCGGGCACTATATTATAGGAAATATGTTATTAAGTTTTGCCCGCTGACCCGGACCCCACTCCCCACGGACTTCCACCATTGATTCCACCGACCCTCGCCAATCCACCACTCTCCAGCAGACCACAGCTGTCGCCTTACCTGCATCCTGGGCTCAGCAACGGGCCTGGAGTTTCAACGCTGCAGACTCCAACTCCCCTCGGTTTGACTGCGCTGGGTCCTAGTGCCAGTCCCCACAACCCTGGTAACACCACTGGCTGTTCCACTGGGTCTTCCCCATCCCCCCTGAAACCATGTGACCCCAGCTCTTCTCCACCCACACTACAGTCCTCATACCTCCCTACCCCTGACCACCCACCAGACATCACCTCGATCTCTGTCCACTCACCTTCCTTCCTCTGGCCCCAACCCCCATCCCTGCCATGTGTTCACCATCCCCTCTGACCTCCTCCTCTCAGACACCGAATGGTCAGTCCTCAGCAGAGGCCTCACCTTTGTCCCCCTCCATCCCCACCTCAATGAGTTTCGCACCTGCTGCGATTTGGAGCTCTTCTTCCGTCGCCTCTGCCTCACAGCGTTCTTCCATGGGAAGGAGTCCTCGCCCCCATTGATGATCCCTTTTCCCGTCTGCAACGGACCCCCTCCTCTTGGACCCCCCCTCATGGCTATCTTCTGGCTTTAGACCTTTTTATATTAAACTGCCGGCGGGACATCAGCCGCCTCAACAATATATACCATGTAATTCTGTGTTCAGGGAAGTGGAAAGAGGACAGCCAAGTATCTGTGTTGTTCACTTGGCTGGGGTTTGTTTACCTTGCAACTTCCATCGGCCGATAATTAGTAATGTTTTGAATTGGTCTACCAAACTGCTTCGTGAGTTGTCTGTTTATTTAAGAAGTTAACCTGTTTGTTTAGTTATAAGTTAGCCTTTTCAAGCAGATTTGATTCAGATTTAATTCAGGTTTTGCAATATAATTGTCAATAAGGAACAATTCTTTAAGAAATATTTCCCAACTATACAGATTTTTTTTTCCTTCACTCAATTGGACTGCATTTTGTGAGAACGCCCCTTCATGTTTTCCTTTCTAATAACTGTTGAAGATTAATTTTTATTTTTATTTTCAGATTCTAATCTGAGCAGGAGTAAAAGATTTGAAAGTGATGCTAGCAAGCTCAAGAGAGAGACTTGAAAATTATACGGTAAAGAAGTTAAGACCAATCACTGCTTTCTTGGGTCAGCCACTGACAGAGGCAAAAAGTGCCAGCGGTGAAGCAGATACATTGCTACTAACACAAGGACATCAGTCTGGTGGAGCTATCCAGCCATCTATTAGCATTCAACCAGAAGAAAACCCTACTGAAACAGAAACAACGAAGCAGGACATGTAACAGCAAGCTGAATATGAGGAAGCAGCCATGATGCCAGCTCAAAATGAAAATATAGAACTGATTGATGATGCCAAATATAGATGTACTGCACAGACATTTGTTTGTGGACAGAATTATCACATGAGGACGTATCCTATTGGGTAGAAAGCGGCCCCTTTCAAGTTCAGCATCATTGTGGACCATTTTCAAATTCCAAGCAAGTGTATAAAAATCAGTCTAGGTTTTGAACCAAGGCTCTTTTTTATTCAAGAAAAGTCAATGGAGTACTGACGGCATGTCATGGAAAGAATTGTCGCCGTAATGTGCATTCTTGCAGAACAAGGCTTACCATTCAGAGGAGACAATGAACAATTTGGATTTCCAAATAACAGCAATTATCTTGGTCTTTTAGAGCTAGTTGCAAAATTTGATCCATTTTTACTGGTTCATATCAATCAGTATGGAAACTCCGGATCAGGAAATCCCTCTTATTTTTCAAAAACTGTATGTGAGGAAATAATTCAACTCATGGCAAAAAAGGTTAAGGATGCAATTCTGGCTGACTTGACAAAGGCTGGACATTTCAGCTTGTCAGTGGATTCCACCCCTGACATTTCACATACTGATCAGTTGACTTTAATTATCAGATATGTATCACCTGAAGACGGTTTACCAAGTGAGAGATTTTAAACTTTCCTTGAGCTAAAAGACCACTCAGGAGAAAGCATGGCTGATTTTGTGTTTAACTATCTCACTACTGAGCTTGAAATTGACTTTAGAAAATGCCGTGGGGAGTCTTATGACAATGCTGCCAACATGGCTGGTAGGTACTAGGGTATGCAGCAAAAAATCCTCGAAAAAAACAAATTTGCAAGATTTATTCCAGGCGCTGCTCACTCATTAAATTTGGTGGGCCGTTTGGCTGTTGATTGCTGCCTTGATGCAGTGAACTCTTTTGTAATTATCAATGAAATGTATACCTACTTTTCATCCTCCACAAAGAGATGGGCAGTTCTAAAATCTTTTTCGCAACCTCAGTCAAAAGTGCCTAAATATTTGTCAGACACTAGGTGGGAGGCACATGCAAAAGCCACATAAGCTATTTTGGAAATTTACAGCGCTATCACTGATGCCCTCAGCCATTCGTACTCTGATGTTAATGTGAAGGGAGATACCAGGCTTAAAGTAAAAATATTTTGCAGAAAATGGAAGAACTGGAATTTGTGTTTATGCTGCATTTTTGGACCCGTGTGCTAGGACATTTCCACAAGGTCAACAAAGCCATTCAGAAATCAAAATTGTTATTGAGCACTTGTGCAAGTTTATACAGTTCACTTCAGGATTTTGTAAACAAAATGAGAGAAGATTTTGATGAGCTTGAGCAACAAGCAAAAGCCACCTTGCCAGATGTTAACTACAGAACTGTCACTGGGAGACAAAGAGTAAGGAAACTACAAGGAAATGATGGAAGTGCACCTGGTCCTGATGCTTTAGATAAACTCTCTTCAAGAGATAAGTTTAGGATAAAATCCTTTATTCCTATACTAGATGCACTTGAAACCAATTTGAGAAGAAGAGGTACTGTGTATAGTGATGTTGCACAAATGCTTTCCTTTCTTGCTAATCTGACCGCATCTAAGCAAGACATTCAGCAAGGTGTTGAACTGTTGATGGAAGCATACCCAGAAGATGTTGACATGAAACTTACTGATGAACTTTTGCACTTTTACTTGTACGTGAGACAAAGCCATAGGCCTACAGAAGAGCACTCTCTGTCTCATGCAGACCTTTATCAAATAATATACAAGGAAACTGTAGATTGATGTTGCATGTTAACCAATCACACATCAGCCAGCATCTCTAACTCCACCCCACTCTAATACTGATACTAATACTATTATTGCTCTGCACCAACAGTTGGGGCAGCCAGGAGGTGTTGATAACTAACCATCCTTCATGCTGTTAAGTTTTAGTGCTGATTAAAGATGTGTTTAAATCGTATACCGAGTCTGGAAGTCATTTACAGAAACAATTCAGATGGCCTTCCCTAATGTGGTAGCAATCTTGCGGCTGTTTCTTAGCTTAATGGTCACTAACTGCTCGGGGGAGAGGTATTTTTCAAGACTCAAAAGAATTAAAAATGAATTAAGGTCCACAATGTCTCAAGAGAGGTTGTCTGCACTGAACATTCAGTGCATTGAGAGTGACAAACTTAGACAAACAAATCTTGGTGAACTTCTGGATGATTTTGCTATGAAGAAGGCGAGAAACATTTTTACCCTTAGTGTGTTTGTAGTTTCTTTATTTCTTAATATTCAAGATTCAATTCAAGAGACACTTATGTCACATGCACCAATTGGTACAGTGAAATTTGGGGTCACCATCCGATGTCGGAATGGGAGAACATTCTCAGTGGCTTGGACTTCCGAATCGGCCACTTCCGACCGGAGACTACGGCTACCGAAGTCCACAGGCTGAGCTGGGCGGAGATTCACGCTGGCGGCTCTCGGAAAAGGGATCCCACTGCTCCGCGATGTTGAAATCAGCGCAGCCCAAGGCTGGGAGCTCCCGCAAGCCACAGCTCCATGAAGCAGCAGGCCCAACACTCCAGAGCTTCAAACGGCAATCCAGTAAGGCATCGCCCGCTCCGCGGTGAATCCAATATGTATTTTAAAACCAACTGTTTAATGACAACATACAGTGGGATCTAAAAGTGCCACACTTTTACTGTCAGGTAGTCATGGTTCTCTAGTCGTGGGGGATTGGGAGGGGGAGGTCTCACAAGTGAGTAGTCTAGGTCCTCTCTTCATCTAAATCCGGCCCTGACTGAAGCCAGTCTCTCGACTGGCAGTGTGGCTTACAGGCAGTCCGGAGGGGAGCTCTGAACACGGCTTCACCGCACGTGATTTCCCTCTCCCACCAACCCGCCTTCCCTTCCCCAACCCTCTCCTGATTTCAATTATATTCAAGCATGCCAGCCAGTAATGAAAAGCACAGTTAATTTAGCAGCCTGCGAAAACATGCAGACAAAAGGCAGACACTCCAGGACACAACCAGAGCTGAGGCTAACCTGCTTAGAAGAACAAATTAATGGCATCAAATTGTAGGCTGCGGGGACCACAAGGCTCCAGAGAGTAATGTAAGATCTCTGATGAGTTTGGGAAAAAATATAACTGCTGTAGCAGCCATTTACTGCAACCTCTCACACATTCAACTCCCCACTGCTGGGGCTCAGGATCACAGCAGATGGATGGTCTGAGCATGTAATCTAACAGATTCCTGAGCAATGATCTCAGAACCACAGGGTCCCCAAGGAAGGTTGCGGAGTGAGGGCTTGAGGGGAAGACCATCGCAGTGAGACATTGTTCAGAGAAACCCTCTGACCAGCCCCATCAGTTACATGGACTGAGCCAGGTCGGCCACCTACAAAGTTCTATGCATGTGCCTCATGGACCCTTCTCAGTGTTAACAAAACGGAAAGTGCTTGAAGCACCCGCGTGCTGGAAGGAACTGCAGATCGACACAAAATACTGGAGTAACTCAGCGGGTGGGAAGGAATGGGTGACGTTTCCGGTCGAAACAGTTATGAAGAAGGGTATCGACCCGAAACATCACCCATTCCTTCTATCCCGAGATACTGCCTGTCCCGCTGAGTCACTTCAGCGTTTTGTGTCTATCTTCAGTGTAAACCAGCATCTGCAGTTCCTTCCGCCAGATAGATACAAAAATGCTGGAGTAACTCAGCGGGACAGGCAGCGTATCAAGCGAGAAGGACTCCCAGTCTAAAAAGGGTCTCGACCCGAAACGCCACCCATTCTTTCTCTCCAGAGATGCTGCCTGACCCAGTGAGTTACTCCAGCATTTTGTGTCTATCTATGGTGCTGGAAACACTAGCAGGTCTGGCAGAGTCAACGTTTCAGGTCTGAGACGCTTGGGCCAAACCCCAACTTATTGAGAAAACCTACGCGGTCACAAACTCCGTACAGACAACACCCGCAGTCGGGATCTAACCCAGGACTTTGGCGCTGCAAGGCAACAACTACCACTGTGCCACCATGCCACCCTGTGAGAGGGAGAAGGGAAAGAGGTGGTTAAAAAGGAAATTAAGGACACATATAGAATCAAAGAAATGTAGCTGGAAAGAAAGAGGCCTTTCGGCCCATTGTGTTTGTACTGGCTCTGGCAGAACAATTCCACATCCTTTCCACATATTTCCTCTGAGCACTGCAAATTATTGCCAAGAAAAAGCCAAAAGGAAAAAAAAGCCAAAAAAAGCCAGAGGGAAAAAGCCCCCAAAAATTTAAAAAAAACAAATAAAGCCAAAAAGGGAAAAAAAGGCAAACGGGAAAAAAATGGGATAAAGGGGGGGTGGGGGAAAAAAAGGCAAAAGGGGAAAAAAGGCAGAAGGGAGAAAAAGGCAAATGGCAAAAGGGGGAAAAAAAGGCAAAGGGAAAGAAAGGCAAATGTTTGCAGGGACTGAGAGTTTGAAGATGACACTAATGTGTGTGGTATCACAGACAGTGAAGATTGTTATAAAACATTACAGCAGGATCTAAATCAGTTGGGCAAATGGTCTGAGCAATAGTAAATGGAGTTTAATCCAGAAAGTGCATGGTGTTAATTTTTTTGAAGATATTTGAGGATATGCTTGGTTAAATGGACAATGGCAGTGGTACATTTAGAACTTCAGAAGGTATGTGGGTACACAAAAAGCTGGAGAAACTCTGTCGGACCTGGAAGGACTGCTTGGGTCCCTGAAAGGAGTGGAGGGGGGAGGTGAAGGGACAAGTGTAGCATCTCTTGCGGTTGCAAGGGAAAGTGCCCGGGGAAGAGGTGGAGCGGGAGGGAAGGGAAGAATTGACAAGGAAGTTGCGGAGGGAGCGGTCTTTGTCGAAGGCAGACAGGGGGGGAGATGGGAAGATGTGGTGAGTGGTGGGGTCATGTTGGAGGTGGCGAAAATGGCGGAGGACTATGTGTTGTATGTGCCGGCTGGTGGGGTGAAAGGTGAGGACCAGGGGGACTCTGCCCTTGTTGCGAGTGGGGGAATGGGGAGAGAGAGCAGTGTTGCAGGGTATGGAGGAGACTCTGGTGCGAGCCTCATCTATAGTGGGGGAGGGGAATCCCCGTTCTCGGAAGAATTAGGACATTTGTGATGACCTGGTGTGGAACACCTCATCCTGGGAGCAGATGCGGTGTAGACGGAGGAATTGGGAATAGGGGATGGAGTCCTTACAGGAAGCAGGGTGGGAGGAAGAGTAGTCCAGGTAGCTGTGGGAGTCAGTTGGTTTGTAGTGGATGTTGGTCAGGAGTGTATCAAATGGATGAAGTCAGTCAGTTGTGTGTGGGTGCAGGAGGTGATACCAAAGCAGTCGTCGATGTAACGGAGGTAGAGGTCGGGGATGGGGCCCTGGTAAGCCTCGAACAAGGATTGTTCGACGTACCCGACAAAGAGGCAAGCGTAGCTGGGACCCATGTGTGTGCCCATAGCTACGCCTTGTGTTTGGAGGAAATGGGAGGAGTCAAAGGAGAAGTTATTGAGGGTAAGGACCAACTCCGCTAGGCATGTTTAGGGTCAGAGGTCAAATATGACCCTATAATACAGAAGGTATATGATTAGTGTAGTATACTGCTGGCTATTGATAACTGGCTGACAGGCAGAAACCAAGGATTGGGAATAAATAGGTGGGTAACACACAAACCCTGATTATTCAGTCGTCTTCAACTAGTTGGATGAAGAAGCCAAATATCACATTTCAAAGTTTACTGATGATACAAATCTTGGGAAATGTTTGAGCAGTGAGAAGGATGTAAAGAGGTTTTAAAGGGATAGAAACAAGCTGAGTGTGTGGGCCAAAACATAACGAACATAATATGGCAATGTAAAGTAATCTACTATGGCACACAAAACAAGTTTAAATTGCTTTATTGTTGTGTGCACTGAGATACAGTGAAAAGCTTTTGTTTGCATGCTATGCAATTAATTCAGGTAATACTGTACATAAATACAATCAATCCATACACAAGCACAATAGGTAGAGAGAGGAGAAACATGCATAGTGCAGCATACAATTTCTCAACATTGTAGCATAATCGTTTCTGAGAAAAAGTCCAATGTTCACAATGATGTTGGTTGGAAATTAGCAAATGTATCCTAGCTTCTGGAAGGACCGTTCAGAATTTAAATAACAGGGGAAGAAACTGTTTCCAAGTCTGAAGGTACGCACTTTCAAGCTTTTATATCCTTTATGGTGGAAACAGGGACAAGTGGAAATTACAAGGGTGGAAAAGGTCTTTGATTATGTTGGCTGCTTTCCCAAGGGAGTGAAGTGTAGATGTAGTCAATGGTGGGAAGTCTGGTCTGTGTGCTGGAGTGATCCACAACTCTGCAATTTCTTGTGGTCTTGGGCAAAGCTGTTCCCAAACCAAGCTGTGATCCAACCCGGCAGTACATTTTCTACAGTTCAACTGTAGAAGTTGGTAAGAGTCTTTAAATTAATGTCAAATATCCTTGTCTTCTGAGGAAGTAAAAACGATGGTATGCTTTTTTGGAGATGATGGAATTCAGTGGCTCATATTATTTCCTTCATCTAAATCCATTCTGTGCTTTAACCCAAAAAGGCAGTTTCAATTATGTCAATGTACAAATTGGAAGTCTGGACCATTGTCCTGGTGATTCCTGCTACCATCATCATAATGAGCTGCCCGATGGTACTGCAGTCTGCTGTTGTGGTGATCTGGAGGATGAAGCGTACCACAACCATCTTGCTGGAGCAATAAGAAGCAGGATCCATCCATTCCTTTCTGAAAACTTGAGGTTATTTTCAACATGGCATCCATCTCTAATGGTTAGGGCAGCGCCTCATACTCTGGATCGAACCCAGCTGTAAAAGATAGAATGGTTTATGGGCCATTCTTTGGAAAGTGAACCAAAAATGTCACACATCAGATGGCATCACATAAAGCAATACATTAAAAAAAATTGTATGGTTAATCTTATTCATTGCTATTTTCCTATTTACAGAATTATAATGCATGTCTGCTAAAGATATGAACATTATACCTTTTTAAAATTCACAGGGTTTGTAAGATAAAAGAGTTATGAAAAAAAATGTTTCCATGTGAGGTCACACAGGTGACCAGTCATATTTGACCTCTGACCCTAAACAACCCTTGTCAGCATAACAACAATTTCTCTTGATAAGCTTAAAAAAAAAATGACCAAGATGCCCCATCTAAACTAGTCCAATTTGCTTGCATTTAGCCCATATCCCTCTAAACCTTTCCAATGCATGTACCTGTCCACATATCTTTTAAACCATAGGTTGTAGGTGAGAGGGGAAAAAGTAATAGGGCAAGTTTTTCCACAGAGAGTAGATGATATAAAGAACGAGCTGCCAGGAAAAGTATTTGAGGGAGAATAACAATATTTCAAAGATACTTGGACAGGTACATGGATAGAAAAGATTTAGAGGGATATAAACCAAACGCAAGTAATGAGACTAGTTTAGATGGGTCATCTTGGTTGACAGGGTTAAGTTGAACCAAAGGGCCTATTTCTGTGCTGCATGACTCTTTAGAAAGTATTGTTAGCTGGTGCACAATTATAAACATAATAGATTATTGCTATGGAAAGACACTCTGGCACCATCTAGTTACAAAAAGATGCACAAAATCAAGGAGTTTCTATTTTCTTGCGTAAAATATCAGATGCAGCCAGTTGAAAAACTCAGTTCGGTTCCTCAAGTCATGTGTTCATTGAGCACAAATCTACTGAAGCAACAGATTTCATGAAAGACATTTCAAAAGATTAAGGATTTTCTTTAATCAAAATTCATTATGATGTTTCTCTCTTCAGTGATGTTTCCTAATGGGCTGAATTTTCCAGCATTTTGTTTTTTTATTTTCAACATTTGCCATTTTTTGTTCAAATTCACCTCTAATATCCTCAGCTAGTGCTAGACGAACAGACTGAAGATTGGTCACAACCCACAATGTTGGCTGACCATAGAGGTTTGCATGACCCATTTTGTTTTTTGATCAAGATTCCAACATCTGCAGATTCCCGTGGCTCTAAATTACCATGTACAGTTTCTTGACATTTAATGATTGGGACCAGCTGAAAAATAAAGACTGCAACTTGCATTTATGTAATTGAGATCTTCAAGAAAATGTCAGCTTGTGTACAATTGTTTCATACAAACCATGTTGTGTTAAGTTGTGTGAAACCTACTACCCAGCCCGAATCTCAACTCCCAGCCTGAACTTTGCATCTTTTGTTATGAAACACTACAAATAAAGAAATAGACAAAATAAATGTAAATGGCAGGCTTGGGGAATACATTTTTTCTGGTGATTTTTAAAAGACTGTCGGTGAGAAATAAATTACTCTTTTCAGTTGCTCTTACCAGAGGCTTTGTTGGAATGAGCGAGGGAACATTGCAGATGCTTTGGATCTCCTCGGGCAAGACCACAACTGTCAGTGTGCAGAATGGTAAGGTTAAGCTCATCGGTCCACAGAAGGTCCATGATAGCCAAGATCTGAGAGCATGGGTCCATCAATCTTAAAGAAAAAAATTTAAAAACAAAATCAACAGTAAAGGCATCTAAATTAAACATATTTAAATTGAAAATCTCTTTTTCCATAGAGAGCACCCGTAGTCAGGATCGAACCTGGGTCTCTGGTGCTGTAAGGTAGCAACTCTACGTTGCGCCACCGTTCGTAACTCTACGTTGCGCGAACAGTCCCCCTTAGCTCTCGGCGGTTCTCCCACGCAGGGTCCTCCTTCGTTCTCCGCGGCACGTCTTCTTTGGTTTTCCCTCTTGGCGGTCCCCCATTGCCAGATTCTCCTTTTTCTCGACGGAGCGACCGACCTCCAGCACCCACTGCCAACCCCTTACTCCACTTCCACCGCAGGCTCAACCTTCTTGCTTACTGCTGACCCGACCTCCTTGCAAACCACCAGACTAAATTCTATCGTCACGATAAAAAGGCAGCTATCATCAGAAAGATGATGCAGGAACCAGGGAACTATCCCCTCCAGGTTTAAAACAGCTTTTCATCAAGCTCGAACCACATTGCAGAACCCCAACTCAATCAAGGTGAAAAAAAGCTAGATCTCTTCCCCTCTTTGCTCTCCCGTGGTCGGGGGCCTCGAGCCTTCAGTTGACGGGACGATCTTGACTCCTGCAGCTCAGGTCAGGAGGGGATGGAGATAAACTCCGGTCAGGCTCCCCGCATCAGGGGGAATGTTAGCTCCCCCACGCCGCCGATCGGACCCCGGGCCGAGCCTCTGCGTCATTGGACCTACCCGACTCGGCCGCTCCCGAGACTGCAAGCTCGATGGTACGTTCACAGGCCGCTGTTGGAGTGATCCCAGGCAAGGGATCGGCTCCGATGTTAAGTCCACGCGCCGCGGTGGGGCACAAAGTCAGTCCGAGGAGACCTCCAGCTCCATTGATGTTAGGATGCAGAACGACTGGAGGTACGACCCAGAAACCAATCGCTTCCCTGGCAAGGTAAGAAACTGAAAAAAAGTTTCCCCTGATCCCCTCCCCTCCCCCCCACATAAAACAAGCCAGAGAACATTTACACAGACTTATATCACAAACTAAAAATTAAAAAAGACAAAAAAACAGACAGGCTATTGGCCAATTGTGCCCCCCCCCCCCCCCCCCCCCCCATGTGGTCATGTAAAACTATAGCAAATACAAATGTCATTGTTCTAATTCCCAACTGGTGCAAACAACATAAACATTTGACTGTGCTTGGGAGCGAATAATACTGTGGGATCATAATTAGTTAAAATGAATTGGTCCAACACTTTCATAAATGAGATGTACCTGGTCCCGACAAATGTATCATCAGTCACTACAACAGCAAGTTATGTTTGCATCAAACAAGAACCAGCTTCCAAGATTATTATGGTTATCCTACTAATCATCCTTTTACCATTACCATTTTTTTGCCACTTATTGAAGAAGGTTCAAATGCCTATTCCAACACCTTACATTGTCACAATACCATTACTAATAAATGATGGCATGATCCACAAGATCAAATACTGGTCTGAACTACATGCATGCTTCCAAACTAAGCACTACAAATAGAGAAACAGGACATCCAAATTAAATGGACATGGCAGACTATGGGAGTGAAATATTACATCTCTTTTCACTGACTCTTTAAAAAAAAACCCTGTTTGTCAGGAATAATAAATTAAGCTCTTTTCAGTAGCTTTTTACATACCTTATGTTGGACTGGGCGAGAGACTCTCAGCCTGGACGCCTTGTAGAATATCATCCTCCAGGGCCAGGTTAAGCTCACTGATCCTCAGTAGCTCTACAACAGCCGATCTGTCACATCTTTCAGTACAGATCGATCTCAAATTAATATCCAAGACACTGCAGGTTAATCAGTAAATTATAGTTGTTCTTCATTGTGCTTCTTTTGTGATCCTGGGATTTTTCTGTCTTGCTATCAGTGTCCTCCCAGACCACGTCAGGATACTGGGCATCCTTCCTTTGGCCAAGTCCTTGTGGTGAATCTAATAGAATGGCACAGTGGAGACCAGCCTACCTCACCAATGATTATCTCCATCCCCTTCTGGTCTGTGGTGATGCTTTGGTTTCCCCAGAGAAGAGAAATGTCAGGGCTCTATTGATCCTGCCCTCCTGTATGTTTATGACTGGGCCATTTCCTCCTACTTTTAATCTGTGTTGACTTGGTTGGGCCTCTGTCCTCTGGCAAGTAGAGGCTTCATTCCCTGACTCTGGCTTTCAGGTGTACCTTTCTGCACATTTCTTCAGGCAACCCGAGCGTTGCAAGGGGTGTGAAGTGAGGTTTCACGTCCTTCACCTGCCAGTTTGGACATCCTGCAATGTTGGAGTTAACATTCAAGTATCTATTTTCTTGCAAGTGCTGCAGCTAGGGAGAGGTTATTGGATTGAAAGCAGGGATAGTTTAGAAAAGCTTTCTTCAGGGGATCCATTAGGTTTCACATCTCTGGTTCCTCAGACAAACTATTATAAACTTCTTAACCTTCTGCCAGATTTATCATTAGACCTTGGTAAAGAAGCAGATTATAGCTATTGGAGAGATATTGCATCCATCCCCTATCATTATATGGATTCATCAATACATGTTATGTTCACATCACACAAGAACAAGCCTGCAGGTTATCATGGTCACCATTCCTCACTTTGCATTGTGGCTAAATACCAAAAACTTTCTACCCAGCCTGAAGATAAAATGCTGGTCTGAACTTCACATGAAGGCTACATATGTAAGCAAATAAAGTAATAAGGCATCCAGACTAAAAATGCAAATTGCAGCTCTTTATGGTGCCTTTTAAAAGACTCTCAGCAGCTCAAGGACTGGTGTTTCAAGGTTCAAGAACAGAATCTCCCAGTCAACCATCAGCTTCTTGAACCACATTGCACCAGCAACACACTCCTTCTAAACCACAACAGACTGCATCACAATGGCTGCTCCACAAAGATTGTTTTTGTATTATCATGGCCTACTTTCCTATAACTAATAATAACATAATGAGACAAGATATCCATTCGATTGCTGCAACTGATATCAATTCCAATATATGCCAATATAACAATTTATTTATTTGTTATTGCTTAGCATGTGCTATCTTTTGACCGGTTTAATTGGAGAGGGCTCCGTTCATTGGTAAAAATTGCGTCATTCCCAGCGATTCTATCTTGCCAGCAGAATCCTCTCCAAGCTGGTCAGGCTGTTTGACATCTTTCTTTGGGCTTTGCCCTTATGGTGAATCCAATGACACTGCAAAGAGACCAGCTTGATTTTCAATCACCGTTAGCTCAGTCTACTTCTGATCAGTTGAGATGACTTGGTTTTCCCAGTGACAATCATGGTAGGCTACTGATGGTGCTGTTCCTCCCCTATATGTTCATTCTTGATTTTATCCAGTGTTGACTTGGGTATGGGTTCTGTCCTGTGACAAGGATAGGCTTCATTACCAGAGATACCTTGGCTTTCAGGTGTCGCGTTCTGCATTTGTCATAACTACCATTGGCACTTGCTCCTCTTCATCTTCTCTCCGACCTCCGGCACCCACCGAGGGCCCATCTTCGTCCAACCTCTGGAACCCATCACGGGCCTATCTTCAGCTGCCGAATTTTTCTTGGACGGCACACCTTGCTCTCTTTAACATCCACACTTGTGTTTCCCAACAACAAGCAGCATCAGTTATGATGCTCATGAACTCCTGCTTGGTCCTGGCTGGGTCTTTTCCTCCTCGTCATCACTAGTGCTTTCTTTTCTCTGCCTTGCTAGCAGAGTCTTTCCAGAGCTGGTCAGGCTATTTGACATCTTTTGGCTTGGGTGACGAAAGAGGGTCATTTGCCATAACAATCTTTGCTTCTTGCTCCTATTTCTTCATCTTCTCCACAGCATCCACCGCAGGTCCATCAAACATCCGGCACCCATCGCGGACCCAACTTCAGCTGCCGAATCATCTCTTGGACGGCACACCTTGCTCTCTTTAACATCCTCGCTTCTATTTCCCCATCAAGAAACAACGTCAGTTCTGATGCTCATGATCTCCTCTTTGGTTCTGGCTGGGTATTTTCCTCCTCGTCATCATTAGTGCTTTCTTTTCTTCAGTGTTGAATTGGCGATGACGCCATCTTCAATCTAAAAAAAGCATAATTCCTGGAGAATCTGCTTTGCTAGCAGAGTCCTCCCCGAGCTGGTCAGGCTATTTTACATCTTTCTTTTGGCTTTGCCCTTCTGGTGAATCCAATGACACTGCGTATTGGCAATTAACATTGGCACTTGCTCCTCTTCGTCTTCTCGCCGACATCCGGCACCCACCGAGGCCCCGACTTCGTCCAACCTCCGGAACCCACGATGGGCCCGTCTTCAGCTGCCGAGTAATCTCTTGGACTGCTCCATCTGTCTTCCTCGCTCCCCGAGGGCCCACCTCACTCTCTTTAACCGTCTCGCTTGTATGTAATTTGTCGTAACTATCAAAGCTTCTTGATCCTCTTCATCTTCTCTCCGGCACCGACCGCGTATACGTCGAACGTCCGGTAACCACCGCGGGCCCATCTTCAGCTGCCGTATCCTCTCTCGGACAGCACAACTTGCTCTCTTTAAAATCCTCACTTGCTCCTGTTCCTAAAATGTATGTTCCTCATTTTGTCCAGTGTTGACTTTGGTGTTGGTTCCGTCCTGTGACAAAGATAGGCTTCATTACCAGAGATCCCTTGGATTTCAGGTCTTGCTTTCTGCATTTGACATAGAAACATAGAAAATAGGTGCAGGAGTAGGCCATTCGGCCCTTCGCGCCTGCACCGCCATTCAATGTGATCATGGCTGATCATCCAACTCAGTATCCCGTACCTGCCTTCTCTCCATACCCCCTGATCCCTTTAGCCACAAGTGCCACATCTAACGCCCTCTTAAATATAGCCAATGAACTGGCCTCAACTACCTTCTGTGGCAGAGAACTCCAGAGACTCACCACTCTCTGTGTAAAGAATGTTTTCCTCATTTCGGTCCTAAAGGAATTCCCCCTTATCCTTAGACTGTGACCCCTTGTTCTGGACTCCCCCAACATCGGGAACAATCTTCCAGCATCTAGCTTGTCCAACCCCTTAAGAATTTTGTAGGTTTCTATAAGATTCCCCCCTCAATCTTCTAAATTCCATCAAGTACAAACCGAGTCTATCCAATCTTTCCTCATATGAAAGTCCTGACATCCCAGGAATCAGTCTGGTGAATCTTCTCTGTACCCCCTCTATGGCAAGGATGTCTTTCCTCAGATTTGGAGACCAAAACTGTACGCAGTACTCCAGGTGTGGCCTCACCAAAACCCTGTACAACTGCAGTAGAACCTCCCTGCTCCTATACTCAAATCCTTTCGCTATGAATGCTAACATACCATTTGCTTTCTTCACTGCCTGCTGCACCTGCATGCCTACTTTCAATGACTGGTGTACCATGACACCCAGGTCTCGTTGCATCTCCCCCTTACCTAATCTGCCACCATTCAGATAATAGTCTACCCTCATGTTTTTGCCACCAAAGTGGATAACCTCACATTTATCCACATTATACTGCATCTGCCCATTCACTCAGCCTATCCAAATCACCCTGCAGCCTCCAAGCATCCTCCTCACACCTAACTATACCCCCCAGCTTGTATCATCTGCAAATTTGGAGATGTTGCATTGAATTCCCTCGTCCAAATCATTAATATATATTGTAAATAGCTGGGGTCCCAGCACTGAGCCTTGCGGCACCCCACTAGTCACTGCCTGCCATTCTGAAAAGGACCCGTTTACTCCTACCCTTTGCCTCCTGTCTGCTAGCCAGTTCTCTATCCACATCAATACTGAACCCCCAATACCGTGTGCTTTAAGTTTGTATGCTAATCTCTTATGCGGGACCTTGTCGAAAGCCTTCTGAAAGTCTAGATATAACACATCCACTGGTTCTCCCTTATCCACTCTACTAGTTACATCCTCGAAAAATTCTATCAGATTTGTCAGACATGATTTACCTTTCGTAAATCCATGCTGACTTTGTCCAATGATTTCACCACTTTCCAAATGCGCTGCTATCCCATCTATAATAACTGACTCTAGCAGTTTCCCCACTACCGATGTTAGACTAACTGGTCTGTAATTCCCCGCTTTCTCTCTCCCTCCTTTTTTAAAAAGTAA
>CAUPSL010001127.1:0-28444 GCA_963514005.1 Raja brachyura
TTTCAGGTCAAACGTTATCTTTCCCGCTTGCAGCCTTTGACTAATCGGTCAATGTTGGGTCCACTACTTTTCCCGTTGTATATTTACGATCTGGATGATGGAATTGATGGCTTTGCGGCTGATATCGCGGACGATGCCAAAAATAGGTGACGGGGCAGGTATTGTTTAGTAAGCATGGAGTCTGCAGAGTTACTTGAACAGGTTGGAAGAGGGGGCAAATAAGTGGCAGATGGAATACTACACAGCAGACTATACGGTACTGCGCTTTGGTGGAAGGAATAACGATGTCGACTATTTTCTAAATCAGGAGAGGATTCAGAAATTGAGGTGCAAAGGGACTTGGCAATGTTGATGCGGGAATGCCAAAATGTGAATTTGCAGAGTGAATCGTCGTTGAGGGAGACAAATTCAATTTTAGCATTGATTTCGAGATTTGATCGTAGATTTTTTTACGAAATGATTTGATCACATTTCGAATATTGCGAGCAGTTTTGGGTCCCGGGTCTGAGGAAGGATATGGAGGCTTTGGAGATTACCAAACGGAGGTTTACGCGAATTATTCGGGGGGATCATTCGGTCGCGCAAAATAAGTGTTCGCCACACGCTGGACTTTAGAAGGATAAGTTTTGATCACTCTGATCACTCTGAGATTTGAGCAGCATTGACATCGGCATTTCGTCCTCACGCACCAAACGCGGATACTTTCCCCCTTGTCTCTGAATTGACCCTTGCTACATATCGCAGTCTTCACCCACGCACTTTTCGTTTTCACTTCCAACGGTGGATTTCAATTTCCACGACGGGCAAATGGCCTAACTCTGCTTCTGTGCCTCATGGTATTTGTCTTTGTTTTGGATGTGGGCATAGCTGTTAAGGCCAACAGTCATTGCCCTTTAGGATCAAAAGTAACGATTCCAGGGTGTTCAATTGTAATCTGTTCCGCCAACGGAAAAGTGGCATTCTTACTTGGAGATGCACACAGGCCCAGAAATGCAATATGCTTTATCAGATAACAGATTCAGAGAGTCGTGGAGTGATGCAACGCGGAAACAGGCTCTTCGGCTCACGTTGCCCACTTCGCCCGACATGTCACCGCTACATTCGTGCCAGCTGCCCGCCTTTGGTCCAAATCCATACAAACCTGTCCTGTCCATGTACTTGTCTAACTGATTCTTAAACAATGGGATTGTGCCAGCTTCAACTATGTACTCTGGCAATTTGTTCTGTACGCCCACTACCCTCCGTGTGAGAACGTTAGCCCTCAAATCGTATTAAATCTTCCCCTTCACCTTAAACCTGAGACCTGTCCTGGACTCATCTACTCTGTAAAAGAGACTCGTGTGTATCTACCCGATCTATTCTTCCCATGATGTTATACAGCTCCGTACGATCACACCATTCCTCTCATAATTTAAGACAAAAACCTAACTCAATTATTTAATGGCCACAAATCCTAAAGCAAGTAAAAAGAACCCTTTGTATAACCAGAGACAATTATGAAACGTTTATGAACACAAAGTGCTGCAGTAACTTGTAGAGCAAGAGGATAATTTCGCGTAGTGTTTTGGAGCAAACGGGCGGTTTGGTGGGAGCATTAACTGCGCGGGTCAGGCAGCACTTCAGGAAAACGTAGATAGCCGACATTTGGTATCTAAACTTCAGACTCCGATTTCATCGTCCGCATTTCCTTGTGTCTGCATAGACATTCAAAGCTGTGGTAGCACTGTGTTGTGTTCCCAGCCTTATGGTTTTGGGGACGTAGCTATTCTTGAACCTTATTAACTTTGTGCTCCCGGGGAGCTCCACATATCCTCTCATTGGACTCACGCGTACCGTGACATTTGGACCAAGTTGCTGGAACCCTTTATGTATAGAATCTGTTTCAATTGGAAAGCAATTGATGCCTCGTGATCTAATATTAAAGGGAACATAATACTTCCAAGAACAGTCGTGGATAAGAGTGGTTTAGGGTACTTACCGGCTGTGACAGTCACTGTAGTCCCCGTCCCGTCCTGGTAGTGTGTTTCCCATGGAGCCACAGTGCGCCGTCTCTTGATGTTCGCAGTACAAAAACAGTCCTCACCTCGATTTGCCCGGCATCCATAAGAATCGCTGTCCAATTATTCCAGGAGTTTCACACCAACCAGTAACTGTCTTTGATCCCCATTCCTCGTATGGTGTACCGGTTCCAGCTAAGAAACAGAGCGAAGAGCAGAGTGATCTCCCACGCAGGCTGGTGTGCTTTGACAAACACGGAACCAATTATTAAGGAATGTTTACGGAATGTGGCAATCCCTATGCAATTTATGTGGCTTTCAGCGTCACGAACAACAATCGTTTGATTTTGGTTCCGGAACCCCAGAACATATATCTTGAATGGGGTGAGTTTTTATTCGACTCTCCTTCACTGTGGATATTCCAGACCCACACGTTGTTTCACGTCGCTTTCAAATCCCCAGGTGCCCGTCGAGACGGGTGGGCAGGAGATTAACGTTCGGCGAATGCATTTTTCAGATTGCAGTTTCTGTAACTGGGCCTCGTCTCGAGTTGTGCATCAGAATATTGGTAAGTCATTCTCGATGGAAATTCGTTAGCACCAGCTTCGGTAAAGGGGGCATTATCCAGCCGCACTCTCCAAATAGAGAAACTTCATTGTTTGAATAGCACGCATTTCATCCAGTGCAACTTGGAATACAGGGCAGGCGGGAGAAAGCGGGACCGTGGATTCCCCAGTGGATTCACCTCGCGTCTTCACGTTGCTACTAGAATCTGCCTTCAGGGTTTTTGTATTGCTGGAACCACAGTCCCATCACTGTGATCTCTCCACCTGTACTCAGCTTTACAGTGATATGTGGCCATGTCCTCAACTCTCAAACCAAGAATTTTCAACGTAAAGGTCTTTTTCGCTGTATTGGTCGACACAACGACCCGTCCACCTGTTGTGATCCGCTGCCAATGAGGACTGGATTGTGCTTGCTTGAAGAAATGTCCTACAACAAATTCGTAGCTACCCCAGGAACCTTCTTGGAAATGGCAGGTGATTGTGAGGGGTTGGCACTCTTTTCCAGTCACCGTACTCGGGCTCTGGGTCACTGACTGACTGAAGGTGTCTATAGATTAAAAACAGGGAGAGGTGAGTGGGAGTTCGAGGCGAACCACGGCAGAAGGATAAATCTCGTACAGTGTTTGAATTTCAGGTCAGAGTGCACTAGAGTTGTTTATGTTCAACCCGCACGGTGTGGGAATCGGAGACCGGTACTCACGGCGTAAGCAGAGTGACAGTACAACACACAGGAGGATTCCCATCGCGCCTCTCCGGGAATAAATGTTTTACGTGACGAGAGGCTGGAGCACAGGTCCCCGACAGATCCTGCAGCCTATTCCAGAGAACTGAGCGGGAACCTCAGCTGGGCTTTTCGTTTCGGTGCGGGCGGTGTTCTCGGAATTTTTGAAAATCGATGTGCGAGGAGATGGAGAGTTCGAAAAGGGGATCGTTAAATCTGCTGGTTTGTTTGGTGGCCTGTAACGTGATGTGAAGCATCTGATGTGGCTCTGACGTTTCTCTGGCGTTCAGTAGACCATTTGAATAATTCAGGCATCCGAACATATGGGGGGGGGGGGGGGGGGGGCGTAGATCGGGTGAACGCACAGTCCCAGCTCCAATCGGTCAGAAGGTACAGAAGTGTGCAAACTCACACCTCCACATTTAGGTACATGCTGTATCTTCCCATCGGTTATCAGGCAACTGAACCATCCTAACAGAACTTGAGAGCAGTCCTGACATACGATCTACCTCATCGGTGACCCTCGCACTCTCCTTATCGGACATTGTTGGCTTTGTCTTGACTAAACTTTATTCAATTATCAAGTACAGTGGCTTGAAACAAAGCCATCAGAAGTGCCGTTTGCAGTTTGCCACAAGCCATGTGGGGGACACAGCAAACATGTGGAGGAAGGTGCTCTGGTCTGATGAGACCAAAATTGATGATTTTGGCCTAAATGCAAAACGCTATGTGTGGCGGAAAACTAACACTGCACATCGCCCTGAACACACCATCCCCACTGTGAAACATCGTAGTGGCAGCATCATGCTGTGGGGATGCTTTTCTTCAGCAGGGACAGGGAAGCTGGTCAGAGTTGATGGGAATATGGATGGAGCCAAATACAGGGCAATCTTGGAAGAAAACCTGTTAGAGTCTGCAAAAGACTTGAGACTGGGGTGGAGGTTCACCTTCCAGCAGGACAACGACCCTAAACATACAGCCAGAACTACAATGGCATGGTTTAGGTCAAAGCATATCCATGTGTTAGAATGGCCCAGTCAAAGTCCAGACCTAAATCCAATTGATAATCTCTGGCAAACTTGACAATTGCTGTTCACAGGCTCTCTCCATCCAATCTGACTGAGCTTGATGTATTTTGCAAAGAACAATGGGCAAAATATTCAGGCTCTAAATGTGCAAAGCTGATAGAGACATACCCGAAAAGACTTGCAGCTGTAATTGCAGCGAAAGGCGGTTCTACAAAGTATTCACTCGGGGTGGCAGAATACTTTTGCACTTCACTCTTTTCAGTATTTTATTTGTAATAACATTTGGAAACGATGTATCATTTTCCTTCCACCTCACAATTATGCAGCACTTTGTGTTGGTCTAACACATAAAATCCCAATAAAATGCATTTACATTTGTGGTTGTGACGTGACAAAATGTGGAAAAGTTCAAGGGGTATGAAAACTTTTGCATGCCACTGTATCTGTACACTGTGAATGGCTCGATTGTTACCACGTATTGTCTCTCCGCTGACTGGTTAATACGCAACAAACGATTTTCACTGTACCTTGGTATACGTGACAAATAAACTAAGCTGAACGGATGGCGGAACCCCGCAATAATGCAGGAATGCCATTGCAAGGGCTGTTTGTTTGTTTCTTTGATGAGAGGCTGTACCGTCAAGGGTAGTGGGAATTGCCGCACGGCAGCTTATAAAATCGACGAAAGCTCAATGCGAGGCCACAGTCGGGCTGGGTACCGGTATCCCACCGAATGTCAATGAGCCAGTGAAATAGAGGACGCAAACTGCAATTAATGCAATCACCTGCAGGGAAGGAGAAACACAGATACATGGAAAATAGGTGTAGGTGTAAGTCATTCTACCTTCGAGCCTGCACCGCCAATCAATATGATCAAGTCATGTTGGCAGCGCAGGTGGGGTAGCTCTGTTGGTGAGGGATGAAATGCGTCTATGGCGACGGTTGACAGAGGGACTGACGATGTAAAGTCGCTATGGATTGAATTCTGCAATTGTAAAGGATAGACAACAATGGTAAGTAGTAAACAGTAGCCTGGATATAGGGTGCAAGTTGCAGCAGGAGTTAATTTTGGCATGTGACAAATGTAATGTCACTGTTTTTAGGGAGATTTCAAAATGCAGGTAGACTGGGAAAGTCAGGTTGGTTCCAGAAACCAAGAAAGGGAGTATGTAGAGTGCCTCTCAGATGGATTCTTAAAGCAGCTTTAATTGGAGCCTACCAGAGAGAAGGCATTTCTGGATTTAGTGTTGTCTAATGAACCAGATTTAGGAAGGGAACTCAAGGTAAAGGAACCCTAGGAAGGAATGATCATAATATGATAAGTTTTAACCTTCAATATTCAGGAGGGATAGACGAAAAGGAAAAGGAGGTGGGGTAGCGTTGCTGGTGAGAGAGGAGATTAATGCAATAGAAAGGAAGGACATTAGCGTGGAGGATGTGGAATCGATATGGGAAGAGCTGCGAAACTCTAAGGGGCAGAAACCGCTAGTGGGAACTGTGTACAGGCCACCTAACAGTAGTATTGGAGTTGGGGATGGCATCAAACAGGAAATTAGAAATGCGTGCAACAAGGGTAACACGGTTATAATGGGTGACTTCAATCTGCATGTAGATTGGGTGAATCAAATTGGCAGGGGTGCTGAGGAAGAGGATTTCCTGGAATGTATGCGGGATAGTTTTCTCAACCAACATGTGGAGGAACCAACGAGAGAGCAGGCTATTCTAGACTGGGTATTGAGTAATGAGGAATGGTTAGTTAGCAGTCTTGATGTGCGTGGCCCCTTGGGCAAGAGTGACCATAATATGGTTGAGTTCTTCATTAGGATGGAGAGTGACAAAATTAAGTCAGAAACAAGGGTTCTGAACTTGAACAAAGGTAACTTTGAAGGTATGAGATGTGAATTGGCCAAGATAGACTGGCAGGTGATTCTTAAAGTGTTGACAGTGGATGCGCAATGGAAGGTATTTAAAGACTGCATGGATGAAGTACAAAAGTTGTTCATACCAGTTTGGCAAAAGAATAAATCGGGGAAGGTGGTGCATCCATGGATAACAAGGGAAATCAGGGATAGTATAAAAACAAAAGATGAGGCATACAAATTTGCCAGAAAAAGCAGCCTACCGGAGGACTGGGAGAAATTCAGAATCCAGCAGAGGAGGACAAAGGGCTTAATTAGGAAAGGGAAAATAGATTATGAAAGGAAACTGGCAGGGAACATAAAAACTGACTGCAAAAGTTTTTATAGATATGTAAAGAGAAAGAGACTAGTTAAAACAAATGTTGGTCCCTTGCAGTCAGAAACAGGTGAATTGATCATGGGGAACAAGGACATGGCAGACCAATTGAATAACTACTTTGGTTCTGTCTTCACTAAGGAAGACATAAATAATCTGCCGGAAATAGCAGTGGAACGGGGGTCAAATAAGATGGAGGAACTGAATGAAATCCAGGTTAGCCGGGAGGTGGTGTTGGGTAAATTGAACGGATTGAAGGCCGATAAATCCCCAGGGCCAGATAGTCTGCATCCCAGAGTACTCAAGGAGGTAGCCACAGAAATAGTGGATGCATTAGTGATAATTTTTCAAAATTCCCTAGATTCTGGAGTAGTTCCTGAGGATTGGAGGGTAGCTAATGTAACCCCACTTTTTAAAAAAGGAGGGAGAGAGAAAGCGGGGAATTACAGACCAGTTAGTTTAACATCGGTAGTGGGGAAACTGCTAGAGTCAGTTATTAAAGATGGGATAGCAGCGCATTTGGAAAGTGGTGAAATCATTGGACAAAGTCAGCATGGATTTACGAAAGGTAAATCATGTCTGACAAATCTGATAGAATTTTTCGAGGATGTAACTAGTAGAGTGGATAAGGGAGAACCAGTGGATGTGTTATATCTAGACTTTCAGAAGGCTTTCGACAAGGTCCCGCATAAGAGATTAGCATACAAACTTAAAGCACACGGTATTGGGGGTTCAGTATTGATGTGGATAGAGAACTGGCTAGCAGACAGGAGGTAAAGGGTAGGAGTAAACGGGTCCTTTTCAGAATGGCAGGCAGTGACTAGTGGGGTGCCGCAAGGCTCAGTGCTGGGACCCCAGCTATTTACAATATATATTAATGATTTGGACGAGGGAATTCAATGCAACATCTCCAAATTTGCAGATGATACCAAGCTGGGGGGTATAGTTAGGTGTGAGGAGGATGCTTGGAGGCTGCAGGGTGATTTGGATAGGCTGAGTGAATGGGCAGATGCATGGCAGATGCAGTACAATGTGGATAAATGTGAGGTTATCCACATTGGTGGCAAAAACATGAGGGTAGACTATTATCTGAATGGTGGCAGATTAGGTAAGGGGGAGATGCAACGAGACCTGGGTGTCATGGTACACCAGTCATTGAAAGTAGGCATGCAGGTGCAGCAGGCAGTGAAGAAAGCAAATGGTATGTTAGCATTCATAGCGAAAGGATTTGAGGATAGGAGCAGGGAGGTTCTACTGCAGTTGTACAGGGTTTTGGTGAGGCCACACCTGGAGTACTGCGTACAGTTTTGGTCTCCAAATCTGAGGAAAGACATCCTTGCCATAGAGGGGGTACAGAGAAGATTCACCAGACTGATTCCTGGGATGTCAGGACTTTCATATGAGGAAAGATTGGATAGACTCGGTTTGTACTCGATGGAATTTAGAAGATTGAGGGGGGATCTTATAGAAACCTACAAAATTCTTAAGGGGTTGGACAAGCTAGATGCTGGAAGATTGTTCCCGATGTTGGGGGAGTCCAGAACAAGGGGTCACAGTCTAAGGATAAGGGGGAATTCCTTTAGGACCGAAATGAGGAAAACATTCTTTACACAGAGAGTCGTGAGTCTCTGGAATTCTCTGCCACAGAAGGTAGTTGAGGCCAGTTCATTGGCTATATTTAAGAGGGCGTTAGATGTGGCACTTGTGGCTAAAGGGATCAGGGGGTATGGAGAGAAGGCAGGTACGGGATACTGAGTTGGATGATCAGCCATGATCACATTGAATGGCGGTGCAGGCTCGAAGGGCCGAATGGCCTACTCCTGCACCTATTTTCTATGTTTCTATGTTTCTATGAGTGGGAGAATGTTACATCAGATGTGTCCGTGTTGCAGTTGAACAAAGGGGACTATGGCGGCATGAGAAAAGTGCGGGCCAATGACGACTGCAAAATGATCCTAGCAGAAGTGACGGACGAACAGCAATAGCAGGAATTTCTGGGCATAATGCAGAAGTTGCAAGATCACTTCATTCCAAGGATGAAGAGAGATTCTAAGGGGAGTAAGAGGTAACCGTGGCTGAAAATGGAAGTTGGGGACGGTATAAAAGTGAAAGAAAAGATGTACAACACAGGAAAGAGTGGCGGGAAGCCAGAGGATAGGGAAACTTTCGAAGGACCTCAGAAGGTAACAAAAATTAAGATGCGAATCGGCGAAATCCGCACCATCGACCAGGTAGTAACTGGGAAACGGTTTCCCCTCTTCCCCCTTGCGACAGACCACCTAAAAAGACTAAATAACCTCCAGGAATACACTTTTTTGACAGACTAAAATAAGAATAAGAGTGAAAGGACGGACGTACTTCTGGCGCGGCGGCCGCATGCGGCCCCATCCGATGACGATAGATGGGGAACAAGGATTTATCATGGGGAACAAGGAAATGGCAGAAGACTTCAACAGGCACTTCTGGTTCTGTCTTCGCTAAGGAAGAAACATCATTCTCCCAGAAGTACTAGAGGACAGAAAGTGGAAAATTATCGACCAGTTAACCTGACATCGGACCTGGGTAAGATGGCGGAGTCAGTTATTAACGAAGTAATAACAGCGTATTTGGATAGCATTTGAAGGTTTGGTCCAAGTCAACATTGATTTACGAAGGGGAAATCCTGCATGACTAATCTTCTGGAATGTCTTGAGAATGCGACAATTAAAATCGACGAGGGATGTCCCTGTCCGAATGGCAGGCATTCTGATTGGAGTGCCACAACGCTCGGTGCAGGGACCGCAAATATTCACAATATATATTTATGATTTAAATGATGGAATTAAAAGAAACGCGAGCACATTTCCAGAAGATGCTAAGTTTGGTGGCAATACAACTGCGAAGAGGATGCTAGGTGGTTGAATGGACGAATTGAGTGAGTAGGCAGATACATGGCAGATGCGTTATAATGTAGTTAATATGATGCTATCCACTTTGACGGCAAGAAAATTGAAGCAGATTATTATCTCAATGGTGTCTGATTGGGGAAAATGAATGAATGCTCTTGTTCACCTGTCACGGGAAGTACACATTCAGGTACACCAGGTATGAAGAAAGCTAATGGCATGTTGACCTTCATAACGAGAGGATTTGAGTATAAGAGTAGAGGTCCTTCTAGAGTATTGTGTGCAGTTTTGGTCTCCTAATTTGGGAAAAAACATCCTTGCTATGGAGTGAGTGTTGCGTACGTTCACAAGGTTAATCCCCGGGTGGGCGGTACTGTCATATGAGGAAATTATGAGCACTGTGGAATTTTCTGCCCCAGAGGGCGGAGGAGGTAGGTTTCCTGGATGCTTTCAAGAGAGCGCTAGATAGGGCTCTTAAAATGGCGGAGTCTGGGGATATGGGGAGAAGTCAGGAACGGGGTACTGATTGGGGATTTTCAGCCATGATCACATTGAATGGCGGTGCTAGCTCGAAGGGCCAAATGGCCTACTCCTGCACCTATTGTCTATTGTCTATTGAAAGATTGGAAAGACTGGTCTTGTATTCACTGGAATTTAGAAGGAGGAGAGTGCATTGTGCAGAAACAGAAACAATTATCTAAGGACTGGTCAAGCTAAATGCAGGAACAATGTTCCAAATGCTGGTGGATTCCAGAACCAGGGTCCACAGTCTAAGAGTAAAGGAGAGGGCATTTCAACCTGAGATTAAAAAAATCTTGTTCACCCAGACAGTTGTGAATTTCTGGAATTCTCTGTCACAGAAGGCAGTGGAGGCAATTCGCTGGATGAAATGAAAAGAGAGCGAAATAGACCTCTAGGGGCTGCGAGAATCAAGAGGCATGAGGAGAAGGTAAGCACTGGTACTGATCGTGGATGAGCAGACATGATCAATATGCATGGCCAATTGCGAGCGGTGCGCGGGGGAACGTGAATACGGAGGTCAAAGTGTTGTATTTGAATGCGCGAAGTATAAGGAATAAAGTGGACGAGCTTGAGGCTCTGTTAGAAATTGGCAAGGTCTTCTACAAAAACGAAAGTTACCTCTAATTCAAGTAAACTTATAAATTATTTTATTAATACATCGAATGTTAAGGATATTTGGAGATTAGATAATCCATCCGGACGAGAATACTCGTTTTTTTCGCCCGTACACGGAACTTATTCTAAGATAGATTATTTTTTAATAGATTCAAAATTACTACCTTTTACGTATGACGCAATATATCACAATATTATTATTTCAGATCACGCGCCTCTTACATTTAAGATAAAACTCAAAGATATACTTAATAAAACGACTACTTGGAGATTTAATCCCCAGATATTAAAGGATAAGGACTGTTGTAAACATGTGACGGAACAGATTAAATTATTTTTTGAAACTAATGACAAACCGGAGACTTCACCATCGTTACTCTGGGACACATTTAAAGCATTTATGCGTGGTGCAATAATATCAGCACAGGCTTATCTTAATAAAGAAAATAGAAAGATGGAACAAAAGTTAGAACACGAGATAAAACAACTAGATAGTGAAAATATAAAACGCCCTTCTAAAGAGCTAAGTAACAAAATTGCAATAGCAAAATATAGACTAAATAAAATATATTCTAACCAAGTCATTAAACTATTTCAACAAACCAAACAAGTGCATTTCGAGTTTGGAGACAAACCACAAAAACTATTAGCAAGACAACTTAGAAAATTAGAGGATGAAAAATTGATACATAGAATTAGATCGGTGGATGGAAATATATTGACGATACCAAAAGATATTAATGACAGATTTCTACAATATTATCAAAATCTTTATTCATCTAAATTAACAGGACAAACAGTGGATATGGAAACATTTCTACAAAAGTGTCAAATTAACAGTTTAGATCAGGAAGGTAGACATTTGTTAAATGCCGAAATAACAGTAAAAGATATTGAAGAATCAATTAGTTCGTTAAAGAATGGAAAAGCAGCGGGCCCCGATGGCCTAAGTGCAGAATTTTATAAAAAATTTCTAGATCTGATTTCCCCAAGATTATATACAGTATATAGATATGCATATGAACAAGGTAAATTATCAGAATCTTTAAACGAATCTACAATTACACTTATTCCTAAGGCAGATAAGGATTTTGAAGATCCAGGATCATTTGGAGCGATCGCACTTCTAAATACAGACCAAAAAATACTAACGAAAGTTTTATCTCGGAGATTAAGTTTGGTGATTTCTAAATTAATACATCAAGATCAAACAGGTTTTATTCCAAAACGCTACTCATCCCATAATCTCAGACGCTTGTTTAATATTATATATTCAAAAAGAGTACGGGACAGGGAATTAGCAGTTGTATCGCTAGATGCAGAAAAGGCATTCGATCAGGTGGAATGGTTATATTTATTTAATATAATGGAAAAGTTTCAATTGGGGGATAGATTCTGTAAATGGATAAGAATTTTATATTTGAATCCAACGGCAAGAATCTTAACTAATCAAATATTATCAGCTAAATTTAAGCTCTCTAGGGGTTGTAGACAGGGTTGTTCGTTATCGCCTTTACTATTTGCTTTGATGATAGAGCCTTTTGCGGAAAGAATCAGATCAGAACCTGAAATCTATGGCTATAATACTGACACAACAACTAACAAAATATCTTTATATGCAGATGATGTTTTGATTTATATTACAAAACTGGAAATTAGTATACCTAAGTTATTTAATGTTATAACTATCTTTGGCACATTTTCAGGATTTAGGATTAACTGGAATAAAAGTGAAATTATGCCTATAACAGGAATTAACTTAAATATATTACAACAATATCCGTTAAAAATAGTTAAAGACAAATTTAAATATTTAGGAATTAATGTAACTAAATCTTATAATTCACTAATTAAATCTAATTACCCTCTATTATTAGATAAACTTAAAAAACATATTTTGTACTGGAAAACACTTCCTATATCCATGATTGGTAGAATAAATGCTATAAAGATGGTGTTTTTACCACAATTATTATATTTGTTCCAGGCTATTCCTTTTTTTCTCCCAAAGACCTTTTTTTTAAAAAAATAGATAATATTATTTATAGTTTTATTTGGGATTATAAAAATCATAGAATAAGTAAAAAACATTTATGTAAATCTAAGATAAATGGAGGATTAGCACTTCCAAATTGTTTATATTATTTTTGGGCAGTCCAGATTAAGAATATGAATTTTTGGTGGGTAAATATGGATTATGAACCAATGTGGTTAAAGATGGAAAAGGAAGATTGTTTACCCTATAATGTAGGCTCGGTTCTCTTTGCCCCAAAGGAAGTACAAAAAAAAATTATAGGGATAACCCTATAATTTATAATAATAGACGTATTTGGAAACAAATAGTTAAGACTTTACAGCTAGATAATCTTTCACTTAGACTACCAATAATGAATAACCCATTATTTAAGCCCTCTATATTGGACGGAGGGTTTAGACATTGGGATGATTTAGGAATTAAATGGATAGAGCACCTTTATAGAAAAGGAAAATTCCTTTTATTCCAAGAGTTACAAGATATTTACGGATTGTCTCCGCAACACTTGTTTAGGTACTTACAAATTAGAGATTATATAAAATCAAACACACTAGATTATAAAAATAAAGTACCAGGATTATTAGATGATTTGTTTAATTTACACCCAAATACAGAAAAATTAATAGCCCATATATATAACATAATTTTGGATAAGGAGAATCCAACAACGGAAACATATCGGCAAGCATGGGAAAAGGAAATTGGTTTATCCATAACAAAAGAAAATTGGGAAGAAAGTTTACAGCAAATACATCGGTGTTCGTTAAATGCCAGACATACATTGATACAATTCAAAGTATTATACAGATTACACTATTCAAAAACTAAATTAAATAGTATCTTTCACAATCTCTCTTCAATTTGTGATAAATGTAAGAACTTAGAAGCAAATTTAACACACAGTTTTGCTACATGTCCCAAACTGAATTACTACTGGACAGAAATTTTTAAGGTTATTTCTGAGGTTCTAAAAATTAGATTGGATCCAGACCCAAAGTTAATAATACTTGGGATTTTGGATTCAAATTCGGTACTTACAGGAAATCAAAGAAATTTCTTTGATTACTGTTTGATAATAGGGAAAAAAATTATATTGAAATTTTGGAAGGGAACATTATCCCCCACAATTAAAATGTGGGCAGCAGAGATGTTGGAGACGTTACAATTAGAAAGAATCAGATTTGTCCTATTGGACAAATATAATATCTTCGAACAAATATGGTCTCCATATATACAGTATCTAGAGAAGTAGCTGTTCTTGACGTCACAGCCTGACGGGTACCCAGCGGGATTTGATGAGAATAATTGATTCTTATACTAGGATTAATAGGCATGTCTTCATTGATATTATTATTGTAATAGTTTTAGATACAATATATTTTGTTGATTTTCATTGATATATATATATATATATATATTATATTTTTTCACTTTTTGTTAATCTATAATCTTTTTTCCTTGCTCTATTTTCTTTTTCTTTTCTATATAATCAAATTATTATTTAATCACTTTCTTATTGATTTAAAACTATTCTATTCTTTTCTTCATTTCCAAAAAAATAGAAGTGATAACTGTCAATGGGTTATTTAAAAAATGTGTAATTAAGTTGAGGTTTGTAAAGCTGTTTACATTATTGTAAATAGATTACTTCTAATAAAATAAAGTAAAAAAAAAAAAAAAAAAAAAAGAAATTTGTAAGTATGCTGTTGTTGGATTTACAGAGACATGGCTACAAGAGGGCCAGGGCTGGGAACTGAATATTCATGCGTATGCCTCCTATCCAGAAGGCAGACAGGTGGGCGGAGGGCGTGTGGTAGATCTCTTGGTGAGGAATGAAATTTAGTCCCTGGCAAGGGGTGACATTGAAACAGGAGATGTGGAGCCAGTATGAAACTAGAATTGTAAGGGTTAAAATACCCTGGTGGGACTTATCTACACGCCCCCCCCCCCCACCCCTCCAAAGGGTAGCCTGGGCATAGGGTGCAAGTTGAATCAGCAGTTAAGACATCTCCTAGTGGCAGGATGCTGTAAGGTTGCGAATTTGTTTGCTCCCTTAAATTTTACTTCCATTTACCACTATGTCAATGTTACTTGTGACTATTTGAATCTAAGACACGGTCTAACTTTTCGCAAAATGTTGGCAACAGATTTACACGCCTTAATTGTCTGAAGAATGGAGACAAGAAGAAAGGGAGGCTCCCCAAGGAAAGAACAGGGGAAAGCCACAACGACAGTTGCAGGTTCTCACTCCAATATCATAGAAGAAATATCGAAAATGAACGATGAATTGAAAAATGAGCAGAAATATGAAATTAAGACAAGATTTGGCAGTTTCGAAGAAATGGTGAAAGCAGTTTCGACCAAACTGAAGGAAGTCCAAGCAGAACTGTCTTTGTTACAAGATGAACTTCGTGAACAGAAGCCGTCGTTTCAATTTACGAATTGTTCGTTTGCCGGAAGGTCAAGAAGGAGATAACGCTATAAAATATACTCAGGAAACTCATGTATGGCAAGATGACAATTTACGATTTTTAAAAAGTTTTCGAGAGGACAGCAGTTTCATTCAAATTCACAGACTAAGGTCTCTTATTGACCCCTCAATTCCGTTTGTTCACAATGAAACCATTTCTCATCCATATGGCAGATTTTTGGTGATTACTGGTGTTCTTTACATGCAAAAAGTTGGTATGGTGAATGTCTACGCACCAAATATTGATCACCATGAGTTTTTTAAACAGTTAATTGCATCATTTCCTAATTAAATGAACACCTTTAAAAATGAGAGCAGATTTCAACTGTTGCCTGAACCCCTCGATTGGCAGGTCTACACCTGATTATGTACTTCCAAATAAATCAGCTAATGTTATTAATTCTTTTTTACTTGACTCTGGAATGTTAGAAGTTTGGTTATTTGTACACCCAAATGACAACAGATTTTCGTTTATCTCTCATATATATCACAGTTATTCTAGAATTGATTATTTTATACCAGATTCTCGGCTAGTTCCATCGGTCACTGCTTGTGAGTATGACGCAATCGCTACTTCTGATCACGCATCTTTCAAACTAACAATCAATCTACCTGATTCCAAGTTCAGTGATAAACAATGGCGATTTAACGCTACTTTGCATCAAGACTTAAATTGTATTAAATTTATGAATGATCAGATTGATTTTTACTTTTCGACAAACTCTGCTGAAGAAATATCCAATGGTGTAGTCTGGGATGCTTTTAAGGCATATATTCGTGGACAAATTATTACATACTCCGCGGGATTAAAAAATCAACATCAAAAATAAATAGGTATATTGCCTGACGAGATTGATTAAATTGATAAAAAATATTCAAAAGCTAGATTAGAGCTCTACAAGAATAGAGGTGAACCTCAATTGAGACATGATTTGTTATTAATATCACCGATTAAGAACCAGTTTCTTAAAACCAAAAGTCAATTTACATGGCGAAAGATCTGGTAAATTACTCGCTAATCAATTGAAAGCGGTGTCGGCCAAGCGTCAGATTGCTAAAGTGAGAAAAGGGGATGATATAGTAACTGTAGACCATGACGAAATTAATAAATAATTTCAGTAATATCTCCCTATACAAATCAGATTTTCCTACTGATTCCAATATAATGCATGAGTTTTTAAAGAAACGGAACGTACCAAATTTACCATATAATGAGTCTCTGTTGTAAGATGAACCAATCAGGGAAGAAGAAATACAGAAAGGAATATTTTCAATGAATGCTGGTAAACCTCCCAGTTTAGATGGGTTAACAGTAGAATTTTTAAAGTATTTTTCAAAGTTATTTTCTCCATGACTACGCAAGGTATTTAAATAAGCCTTTTTTTAGGAATAGACTACCACGATCTTTTTATGAAGCTTCTATTTCTTTAATTCTAAAAAAAGATAAAGACCCTACTGAAGTGTCATCATATAAACATATATCAATGTTTAATGTTGATTACAAAATTATTTCCAAAATATCAGCAATGAGATTGGATGATATTTTACCGCAAATCATCTCTGAAGATCAGACAGCTTTTATTAAAACTCGTTATTGTATATACAGCGTCTAATAAAACCCCAGAATGTGTCATCTCACTCGATGCTTGGAAAGCGTTTGATAGAGTAAAATGGGATTACTTATTGAACACAATTGAAAAAATTAAGATTTGTCCAAAATGTATTTCTTGGTTCAAGTTGATATATCATATACTTCAGGCTTCTGTATTTACTAATAATCAGAGATCCACTTTTTTCAGGTTCTTTCGAGGTACCAGACAGCGCTGTTCCTTAAGTCCTTTACAATTTGATATTGCGTTGGAAACTTTAGCCACCGCTATTCGGGAATCCCCTAATATTTTTTGTATTGTCCGCGGGAATAAGACACATAAGCTATCAATTTACGCAGATGATCTGCTATTCTTTATTTCTAACCCTGATAAATCTATTCCGGCATTACTTAATCAATTTAGTATTTTTTTCTGGTTATAAACTAAATCTTAGTAAGAGTGAGTTTTTCCATTAAATAATATTGCTTTGAATTATGGTCAGTTTCCATTTAGATTTAGTTTTACTTATTTATGTATCAAGATCACCAAGAAACACAAGGATATATTTAATCCCAATGTTATGCCTTTAATTGACCATATTAAACATCAGTTTACTAAATGGTCACCAATGTCCTTATCCCTAATTGGCCGAATCAATGCTATTAAAATGTTAATTTTACCCACATTTCTGTATTTATTTCATACCGATTTTTATTCCCAAATCTTGCTTTGACATTATTGACTCCAAAATGTCTTCATATATATGCCAGAATATAAATCCGAGACTAAGAAAAAAAACATTTACAGAATTTTTTTAAAATGGTGTTTTGGCATTGCCGAACCTTAGATTTTACTATTGGGCTGTCAATGTTCGTTATTTACCATTTTGGACGAAAGATTTATAAGATACCCAATGCCCAGGATGGATAAAACTTGAACGTGATTCCTTGCGAGGGCTATCATTGGCCTCTATTCTACGGTTCTTGTTACCTTTCACAATTACGAGATTGAATTAATATACGACTAACCATATAATAAGCCATACGTTCCGAATATGGTTTCAATTTCTTAAGTTTTTTGGACTAAATGATTTTATCGAGTCCTATTTTATCAAATGTTCTCTTCCAACCACCTAGTACTGATCAAGTATTTTTGTTATGGAAGTGGAAAGGATTAGTAGCTTTTTGTGATTTATTTTGGAGGGATGTTTTATGTCTTTCGAACAACTCTCCAATAAATATAACTTACCTAATTCACACTTTTTTAGATATTTACAAATTAGACACTTTTTGAAGGGGATTCTACCCCTTTTTCCGCTACCACATCAAACCGAACATTTTGAATTTTTTTACAGCTGAACCCGTATAAGAAAGGGTTAATAACGATTATTTATGAGTTGATATTGAAATTACAAATAGCTATATTTGATTAAATTAAGAATGACTGGGAAAGAGAACTCCAAACTTCTTTATCTACAGAGAAATGGGAGAGGATTCTTCAATTAGTCAATACCTCTTCAATGTGTGCAAGCCACGCTTTGATACAATTCAAGGTGGTTCACAGAGCTCATATGTCAAAAGATCAGTTGGCTCGTGTTTATGGCCATATAAACCCTACCTGTGTCAGAGGTAACTCTGAAGTGGCCTCACTGACCCATATGTTTTGGTTCTGCCCACTTTTGGAAAAATATTGGAAAGATATTGTTGATATTATTTCTGTAGTCTTAGGTATTGATTTACAATCTCATCCTATTAAACAAATGTTCGGGCTGCCAATGTTAGATTCTATTTTATTTAATTGGAAAGACTCCAACCCTCCGACCACACTCCAGTGGTATTCTGAAAGGATATCATGTTTAAATTTAGAAAAAAATGAGTGACATTGTTGAAATCTTGATTCAATTTAATAAGACTTGGGAAAATGTATTGAACATTTTTATTCAATAAAAAATTCTCCATCCTTAACCGTTATAAACAACATTTGACCACTTTATTGTGGAACGGACTTGACGACATACAGTCGTAAATTGATGAAACTTTTAGTTCAGATTCTGTTTTGCTTTGTTTAGTTTTGATTTATTTATTTTATTTTTAGTCTTATTTGATTATTATTAATGTTTTTATTTGTTTTATTTTTTTATTAATGGGGGTTTTGATTTTTGCTTTTTTCCTTTTCTTTTTGACATTTTCTTTTTGTGTTTTTTATACATTTATAGGTTTTCTTTTAAATATTTAACTATATTTACATAGAGACCGGGAGGTCAATATTCAATGTGTATTTTGACATTGGCCTCATATCAGGTTATACCTGTTATTAATGTAATCCTGATCCCTATGTAACAATGTCATTGTTATGTTTATCCTTTTTTTGCTATGTTTTGTAAAATGTTTTATTTTTGTTTTATTTGGAAAAAAACACTACAAAAGATTTTAAAAGAAATAAATTACAGTTCAAATTACAGGTACAGTTAAAATTGGCATGTAGCAAATGTTATGCTGTGCTTGTTATGGATGATTTCAACATGCAGGTAGACTGGGAAAATCAGTTCGGTACTGGACCCCAAGAAAGGGACTTTGTAGAGTGCCTTTGTGATGGATTCTTAGATCAGCTTATATTGGAGCTTATCAGGGAGAAGGAAATTCTGGGTTTAGTGTTTGGTAATGAACCGGATTTGATAAAGGCACTTGAGGTTAATGAGCCATTATTGGGCAGTGACCATAATATGGTCAGGTTTAATCTACAATTGAGGAGGGAGAAGGGTAGATCCGTGGTGTCAGTGTTACAGTTGAATAAAGGGGACAATTGGACCATGAGGGAGAAGAAGGCCAAAGTTGACTGGAAATATACCCTAGCAGGGATGACAGTGGAACAACAATGGCACGTATTTCTAAGAATATTACAGAAGGTGCAGGATCAGTTCTTGGAGGAAGAAAGATTCCAAGGGGAGTAAGGGACGACCGTGGCTGACAAGGGACACCAGGGACAGTATAAAAATAAAAGAGAAGAAGTACAACGCAGCAAAGATGAACTGGAATCAAGAGGATTGTGTAATGTTTAAGGTGCAACAGAAAATAACTAAAAATATAATACGGGGAGAAAAGATGTGTTACGAAGGTAAGCTAGCCAAGAATATAAAGGAGGATAGTAGAAGCTTCTTTAGGTATGTGATGAGGAAAAAATAGCTGAGGCCAAAGTTGAACCCTTGAAGACAGAAAAAGGTGAATTTATTATGGGGAACAAGGAAAAGGCACATGAGTTGATCATGTACTTTGGATTCGTCTTCACTAACGAGGACACAGACAATCTTCTGATAAGGTAGTGGCCAGAGGATCTGGGGTGACGGGGGAACTGAAGTAAATCCACATTAGGCAAGGATATTGTGTTGGGTAGACCGATGGGACTGAAGGCTGATAAGCCGCACGGTCTGATGGTCTGCAACCCAGAGTACTCAAGGAAGTGGCTCGAGAAATCGTGGATGCATTGGTGATAAATTCCCATTGTTCTATTAACCCAGGATCAGTGCCTGGTGATTGGAGGGTAGCTAATGTTATCCCACTTTTTAACAAAGGCGGGAGAGAGATGGAATTATAGACCAGTTAGCCTGACATCGGTGGTGGGGAAGATGCTGGAGTCAATTATAAAAGATGACATAACCCCACATATGAATAGCAGTAACATAATCGGTCCGAGTCAGCATGGATTTACGAAGGGGAAATCATGCTTGACTAATCATCTGCAAATTTTTCAGGATGTAACTGGGAAAATTGACAAGGCAACGTCAGTGGATGTAGTGTATCTGAACCTCCAAAAAGCATTTGATAAGGTCCCACATAGGAGATTGTTGGGCTCAATTAGGGCGCGTGGTATTGAGGGGAGAGTGTTGACACGGATAGTTAATTGGTTGTTTGACACGAAACAACGGGTTGGGATTAACGGGTCCCTTTTAGAATGGCAGACAGTGACTAGTGGGGTACCGCAATGATCGATGCTGAGACCGCAGCTATTTACAATATACATCAATTATTTGGATGAAGGGATTCAAAGTTGCACTAGCAAATTTGCAGATGACACAAAGCTGGGTGGCAGTGTGGTCTGTGAGGAGGATGCTATGAGAATGCAGGGTGACTTGGACAGGTTGGGCGAGTGGGCAGATGCATGACAGATGTAGTTTAATGTGGGTAATGTGAGGTTATCAACTTTGGTATCAAAAACAGAAAGGCAGATAATTATCTTAATGGCGTCAAGTTGGGAAAACGACAGGATCTGCGGGTCCTTGTTCGTCAGTCTATGAAAGTAGCATGGAGGTACAGCTGGCAGGGCATAAAGCGAATGGCATGTTTGCCTTTCTAACAAGCGGTGTCGAGTATAGGAGCAAAGAGGTCCTTCTGCAGAGCCCTAGTTAGATCAAACCTGGAGTATTGTGAGCAGTCCTGTTCCCCTAATTTGAGGAAGGACATTCTTGCTGTTGAGGGAGTGGAACGTAGGTTTACAAGTTTAAATCTCGGTATGGCGGGGCTGTCATATGCTGAGAGAATGGAGCGACTGGGCTTGTACACTCTGGAGTTCAGAAGGATGAGAGGGAATCTTATTGAAACATATAAGATTGTAAACGGTTTGAACACGCTAGAAGCAGGAAACATGTTCCCGGTGTTAAGGGAGACCAGAACCAGGGGCCACATTTTAAGAATAAGGAGTAAGCCATTTAGAACGGAGACGAGGAAACATCTTTTCTCACAGAGAGTGGTGAGTCTGTGGAATTCTCTGACTCAGAGGGCGGTGGGGGCGGATTCTCTGGATACTTTCAAGAGAGGACGAGAGAGGACCTTTAAAGATAGCGGAGTCAGGGGATTTGGGGAGAAGGCAGGAGTACGGGGTACTGTTTGGGGATGATCAGCCATGATTACATTGAACGGCGGTGTTGGCTGGAAGGTCCGAATAGCCTTCTTCTGCACATATTGTCTATTGTCTATTTTCTATTGCTGACTCGAAGGGCCATATACCCTCCTCCTGCACATATTTTCTATGTGTCGATGTTTCTATTTAAAATCTGTACCCCGTTCCTGCTTTATCCCCAAATCCCGTGTTTACTTTAGCCCTTAGAGCTAAATCTAACTCTCTCGTGGAATTATCCAGTGAATTGTCCTCCACTGCCTTCTGTGGTAGAGCAATCCGCAGATTCACAACTCTCTGGGTGAAACAGATATTCCTCATCTCAGTCCAAAATGTTTCAAGAGAGATTTAGATTTAGCTATTGGGGCTAGTGGAATCAAGGGATATGGGGAAAACACAGGAACGTTGTATTGATATTAGATGATCAGCCAAAATCACATTTAATGGCGCTGCTCGCTCGAAAGACCAAATGGCATAATCCTGCTTCGAATGTTCTGTTTCTATGTTTCTAAATGGCCTACCACTTATTCGTAAATTACGACTCTCTCAATATCCGGCTCTTGTGGGAATGCAGCATAGGTTCGCAAGGTTAATTCCCGGGATGGGAGTCTGTCATATGGTGAGAGAGTGGGGCGGCTGGGATTGTATACTTCTGGAGTTTAGAGGGATGAGAGGGATCTTATTGAAACTTATAAGATTATTAATGGTTTGGACGCGTAAGAGGCACGAACCATGTTCCCGAAGTTGGGAGAGTTCAGAACCAGGGCCACAGTTTAAGTCTAAGGTGAATTTGAGTATTACATGGAAAATAGTAGATGTTTGTTCAAAAGTGTGTAAATGATGTCCACAGGGATGTAATCTTGTTGCCTGTTTTGCCCTGTGTTTGCTTCATACATATGCCAGATATTTGTTTGTTTCGTTGACAACCGCTGGGCGGCTGCACAAGGAGTAATCGCTTGGACCGTCGCATTAACATGCATTTTGCGGAGATCGCGGATATAGAAAATGTGTATTACCCGATTGTGGCAGCAATCAGTGTACCTGGTAGGTAATTGTCGGTACAGCTCATGGGACTAATAAATACCCATTCGTCTGCCTTCAGAGCCTACCTTTGCCCTTCGCATACGTTCCTTATTAGACTAAATTAAAGGTCTCTGGCCTGCGTTATATACGTATATTATTGTATAAATCCCAAATGGATGGTGTTCTCTTTGACTGAGCAGTTGTTCACCCCGGTGACACCATTCTACCTGATTTTATTGTTTAACGCGCTCACCATCAGGCGCATATTCGTGGCCAGTCGAGCCCGCAGGAACCTCCGAGACCTCAGCGGTGGTGAGAAATAGAAAGACCGGAGATGGTGAACCGCAGACGGTCGGTCGTTTCACTTCTGGCTATCTCGAGCTGTTTCATCCTGCTCTGGGCCACAAGTGTCGCACATTTTATTGCGTTTCGAAGTTCGAAATTGATCATGCGCATGGCCTAGACAAACCATTTAGAACGATTGGAAAGAGGTGGATTTATGCTTCAGCTGCTGAGCTCCTGCACCAACACGGCCATTTACACCGTGACACAGAGCAAGTTGAGAGATGAGTTGTTCCGTGAGATGACGTATCCATTCCGTTGCACTGGAAATATTTGGAAAATATAAAAGTGGATGAGACTCCAGGGCCTGACAGGATATTCCCGAGGACATTGGGGGAAGTTCGTGTAGAAAAAGCAGGGGCTATGACAGAAATATTTCAAATTACATTAGAATCGGGAATAGTGCGGGAGGATAGGCGTACTGCGCATGTTGTTCCATTGTTTAAAACGGGTTCAAAGAATACACCTAGCAATTACAGACCTGTTAGTTTGACGTCAGTGGTGGGCAAATTAATGGGAAGGATACTTAGAAATAATATATATAAGGTTTTTGATAAACAGGGTCTGATCAGGAACAGTCAACGTGGATTTGTGCCTGGAAGGTCAGGTTTGACAAACCTTCTTGAATTTTTTGAAGAGGTTACTAGCGAAATTGATGAGGGTAAAGCAGTGGATGTTGTCTATAAGGATTTCTGTAAGGCCTTTGACAAGGTTCCCCATGAAAGGTTGGTTAAGAAGGTTCAATCTTTGGGTGTTAATGCCGGAGTATTCTTTGGAGCGCAGAAGGTTAAGGGGGGACTTGATTGAGGTCTTTAAAATGATGAAAGGGATAGACAGAGTTGACGTGGATAAGCTTTTCCCATTGAGGGTAGGAAAGATTCAAACAAGAGGGCATGACATGAGAATTAAGGGACAGAAGTTTAAGGGTAACATGAGGGGGAACTTCTTTACTCAGAGAGTGGTGGCTGTGTGGAATGATCTTCCTGCAGAAGTGGTGGAGGCAGGATTGATTTAAACATTTAAAAGTAAAGTGGATTGGTATATAGACGGGAAGGGAATGGAGGGGTATGGTCTGAGTGCAGGTAGATGGGACTAGGGGAAAATAAATGGTCGGCACGGACAAGGAGGGCCGAGAAGGCCTGTTTCCGTGCTGTAATGGTTATATGGTTATATGGTTGTAGCAAGATGGATTCAACAGTGGCTGAATGTGAGATGCCAGAGAGTAATGGTGGATGGCTGTTTGTCACGTTGGAAGCCGTGACCAGTGGGGGGCCTCAGGGACCTGTGTTTGGTACACTGTTGTTTGTCATGTACATCAATGATCTGGATGATGGGGTGGAGAATTGGATAAGTAAGTATGCAGATGATACTAAGATAGGTGGTGTTGTGGATAATGAAGTAGATTTTCAAAGTCTACAGAGAGATGTGGGCCATTTGGAAGAGTGCGCTGAAAGATGGCAGATTGAGTTTAATGCTGATATGTGTGAGGTGCTAAATTTTGGCAGGACAAATCAAAATAGGATGTACATGGTAAATGGTAGGGAATTGAGGAATGCTGTGGAACAGAGGTATCTGGGGATAACTGTGCATAGTTCCCTGAAGGTGCAATTGCATGTAGTTAGAGTGGTAACAAAAGCTTTTGGTGTGCTGGCCTTTATAAATCAGAGCATTGAATATAGTAGGGAAGTAATGTTAAAATTGTACAAGGCATTGGTGAGACCAATGCTGGAGTATGGTGCACAATGTTGGTCGCCTAATTATAGGCAGGAATGCAACAAAATAAAGCGAGTACAGAGGAGATTCACTGGAATGTTGCTTGGGTTCCAGCAACTAAGTTACAGAGAAAGGTTGAACAAGTTAGGTCTTTATTCTTTGGAGCGCAGAAGGTTAAGTGGGGGCTTGATTGGGGGCTTTAAAATGATTAAAGGGATAGGCAGAGTTGACGTGGATAAGCTTTTCCCATTGAGGGTAGGAAAGATTCAAACAAGAGGGCATGATATGAGAATTAAGGGACAGAAGTTTAGGGGTAACATGAGGGGGAACTTCTTTACCTGGAGATTGGTGGTTGTGTGGAATAAGCTTCCAGCAGAAGTGGTGGAGGCAGGAACGAGTTTAACATTTTAAAGTAAAGTGGATAGGTATATGGACGGGAAGGGAATGGAGGGGTATGGTCTGAGTGCAGGTAGATGGGACTAGGGTAAAATAAATGTTACGCACGGACTGGAAGGGCCAAGAGGGCCTGTTTCCGTGCTGTGATTGTTATATGATTATATAGTTATATGGTTATATTGCAATTGGTAAAGTGATAGTTAAAATAATAACAACGCGTGCGTGTCTTGGTGATCGGATTTATGTGAAAATACAAACATTAAATCTGTGAATATTTAACACCAAGCTCCTTAGTAGGTTCATGGGCTCTATTGACTCCTACCTGATCTGCGCATTCCCAGGTGATCAGTTGAATATTTCAACTGTTTTTTTCACGAATATGCTTTCATATCGCTGGAATACATTATTTTCAAAACTACTGTAGATAAACGAGTTTTCAGTTAAATACGTGTATATGTTATTCCCTTTCATCATTGGAAAACACGTCTGATTGCTCACTAACGTGGCCTTTAGTTAACAGGGAATCTACGGGCTTTTGCAGCGGATGACATGGATTGTGTGAAGTGCCAAACAGGCAGCGTGTTGCAACTACCTTCTAAGTACGGAAAGTATCTATCGAAAGTAAAGGTACAGATGAGGTATGCCGGAAAGCAAGCAGCTTAAAGGTAACAACTCAATTTCCGCTTTGGGTGTCGCCATGTCCCGCCTGCAATCATTTAAACTCGATTTCCCATTCCCATATAAATTTTCTGCCCTGTTCCTCCTCAACGGTTAGAATGAGGGCACACACAAAATAGAGGAATATATCTTATATTTCGCTTGTTCATGTTACAATCCGGCTGTATGAACTTTGAATGCTCTACATCCAAATAATCCCCGGATTCCATAAATTTCTCTCCCTCTCTCCACCAACCTAGTCATCATACTAGTTGTACTGCTCGCATGGAAACATAGAAACATAGAAAATGTGTGCAGGTGTAGGCCATTCGTCCCTTCGAGCCTGCACCGCCATTCAATATGATCATGGCCGATCATCCAACTCGGTATCCTGTACCTGCCTTCTCTCCATACCCCCTGATCCCATCAGCCACAAGGGCCACATCTAACTCCCTCTTAAATATAGTCAACGAATTGGCCTCAACGACCTTCCAAAGATATGCCACTCTCTGTTGTACTGCTCGCATGTTTGTATTTGTTCGGTATCACCTCTCCCCCAGCCAACAATAGGCGATTATGGCCTCCATTCTTCCTTGGCCATCTGTATCGTTCAGGCAATTACTGACATCCAGTGCCCTCCGCTCTACTTTCATGCGGAATAAGTGGTCCCGACCAGAAACATCATTTATCCCTTTTCTCGAGAGATGCTACGTTACACGCCGAACCCCTCCAGCAGTTTGCGTCATTCTTCGGTGTAAATCAGCATCTACAGTTTCTTTCTACACCAACCCTCCTGGCAGTTCCTTCCATAAACCCAATGAAATGTTTCTGAATTTGGGTGCAACGGACATCCAATTAATGATTAGGGAATTTAAACTGGGAACGAAAACCAAGTTGGCAAAATAATTTGCGCATACATTCCTGCTGTAATTTATCAACTGCACAGGTTCCATTTGATTAAGAAAAACTGCAGATGCTGTAAAAAAATCGAAGGTAGACAAAATTGCTGGAGAAACTCAGCGCGTGAGGCAGCATCTGTGGAACGAAGGAACAGGGTGACGTTTCTGGTCAATGCGCTTCTTCAGAATGATGTGGGGGTGGGTGGGGTTGTGGGCGGGAACCCGAAACGTGCGCTCTTACTTCGCTCCATAGATGCTGCCTCCCCCGCTCAGTTTCTCCAGCATTTTGTCTACCTTCGATTTTTCCAGCATCTGCCCGTTTCCGCGCTTAACTAATCTACACAAAACGAATCGAAACTAAAGCTAAACTAAACTAAACTAAACTAAACGAAACTAAACGGATGAATTGACTGCCTCGACCGCGGGAGAGGAAGAGGAAGCAGATTAATCTTTATTGCCTTCCATCACAGTGCGGAATATGGAATCATCTGTGATGGATGCAGAAGATAACTTTTATGTGCTTGTGTGATTTGTGATTTTCACTTAGTATAGCTGCATGGTGAAACAAATTTCACTGTACAGTAACTGGTGCATGTGACAATAAACTGACCTTGAAACCTGGAAAACTTGGATATCATGTGAATGTGGGGAGAATAAGTTAGGGTTGTCAAATATGCGAAATTGATAGTCACCGTGTGCGCGCGCGCGCGTGTGTGTGTGTGTGTGCACGCGCGCGCGTGTGCGTGTGTGTGTGTGTGTGTGCGTGTGTGTGTGTGTGTGTGTGTGTGCGTGCGTACGTGTGTGTGCGCGCGCGCACGCGCGCGCGTGTGTGTGTGTGTGTGTGTGTGTGTGCTGTTTAACTCAAACCCCATCACCAATATTGTTGCCGCCTTAATCTGGTGTCATTTGCGTTTGGCCTATAGAGCCATACAAGAAGGAGATCCGCTTCCGGAATGCACTGACAATTTCCATTGGAAAAATGCGAGGGCCGAGACTGAGTATCCTCTGAAATGGTTGCACATATTTGACTCTCTCCTGCATCGAGGGGACTGCTAAATCTCTTACAATATCCGTTAAAATTATTTTCAATTATATTAAGATAAAAATGAACAAGTTGAATGGAGGACCAGGGGACATAGGGTTTAAGTGAAGCGGAATAGATTTAACAGGAACTGAGGGGTGACCTTTTCACATAAAGGGCAGTGGGTGTATGAAACAAGCAGCCAAGGTAGTTGAGGCAGGGGCCAAATCATCGTTTCATAAACAGTTTGACACTTAGATGGATAGGAGAGTTTTGGAGGGACAATGGCCAATCGCGGGTAGATGGTGGTAGTGTAGCTGGTACATATTGGCCGGTGAGGCCAAGATGAGCCGAAGGGCTTGTATCAATATGACCGTATGACTCTATGCCCTAACTGCTCAGTGGAATTCTCTCTCACAAGGCAGTGGATTCCATTTCACATGCTATTATCAATAGAGAATTAGATATAGTACTTAGACAGTACAATACCATAATCGTTGACAACACTAGCAACGCAGTGGTGCTAGATTCCGACGGGCACGGTGAAGGACGTACCACACATCTCTGTCGCCATGCAACTGGAAAGCCCCTCTGTTGTATTTACACGTGCGTCTTCCGTCACCGTCTTCACCATCGTCCTGATTGGCCGTCCCTGGTTAGGGCTAACAAAATCAAGAGATATTGGGAGAAAGCAGGAACGGAGTACTGATTTTGGGTGATCAGCCATGATCATATTAACTGTCCTACTCCTTCACCTGTTTTCTATGTTTCTATGTCTATGTTTCTCTGAGGGTTGTGGGGATAATGCGTATGCTCACGGTCCGCATCGGCGTCTAATGC